>JAIPRM010015187.1:0-10296 GCA_025469315.1 Stegophylla sp. TES_Ste_2020
AATAAAAATATGGTTTAGTAGTAAAATTTGTATTTTGTAATTTATGGTATATAATTTTTGAGTTTTTTTTAAAATACTTCGTGAAAGTAAACACAAAATAAGTAGACTGAGATATTATAATACTAAATTTAAATACAACAATTTACAGTATTTTTAAATCTATAAATTGATAAATACTGTATAAAATATGAAACTCAGTCCTTCATCTGCATATGTATATATATATATAGGTAATATAAAATATTAAAATTTATAGAAAATATAATTTTTATTACGTTTTTTCACCTTTTTCTTTCTTTTTTTCTTTTTTTTTTTTGGTATATTGTATATTCATAAAGAGAAATAAATATTTCGTGAAATTATAGTAACACTATAGGTCGTATGGATTGAAATAAATACCGATAAGTTTACGAAAAAATTTGTGAATCATCCCCATGAGAAAATCCTGGCTACGCGCCTGGGTAGACCTAACTTAAATGTAACAATGGCATTATTGACCGAACCACAACACCTGTGATATTTCACTGTTACGTAATACCTATAATAATATTATCTAGTTGACTTGACCTTCGTGATGGCATCGAACATTTTTTATTTAATTTATTACATGACTTGAAATAATAATTGTACCTGCTGTTTTTTTTTTTCTTAAATAATTTAATTGTCGATATTATTATCATATGATACGTATGGCATCGTTATGTAATCAAATGTAAGAATGATAAAAAAAATATATATATTAATAATATCATATAATTAATTAATTTTATCATTTATTAATATAATTAATTAATTACATCGTGAATACTAGAGGCATGGTTTAGTAGAAAATTGATTAGTCCTAACTCTGAATGTTTCTATTGGTTTTTTTGGTTGACAAATTAATTTTATTTCTGACTGGATTATTATACACTTATTAAAATTTAAAACAAATTCAATTTTGTTATCATAACAACCGGCTTAAGACGCACGCAGTAGACTACACGAATGTCACTAATTTTCAAGAGTACTTAGAATCGTTATTAAACTAGCGATACAAAATATTATAATTTGTTTTGTTTCGTTCTTTACTCAACGTAATTATATTTTAATAATAATAAATAATTATTTTTATCCAATGCGTCATTCAAAACTTATGTTTTGGTACTTAATACAAAAATACAATGTTTTATGTTTATACATACCCGAATGAATTGGGAGTCATTTTGTAATCGCCGCTATGGTGATTTTTAAAGGGAATGATACACACATAATATATGGTGTCTCCGACTTTCCGTCTTACTGACTTACAACATAGCAAATTCGCGTTTAGTAAAATCAATTTTATGTCACAATCTTTAATATTAGAGTAAAATGTCTCATTATCAAATTTAAAAGTAAGATGTTTCTATGTGGGTTTTTTACGATATTCCAATTTTTAAGTGAGTTAAGTATAAACATTTTAAAATTGTTATATTTTAGGCATTATAACTCGCTTGAAAATTAAAATATCTTAAAAACTCACATAGAAACTCACATTATCTTACCTTTAAATTTGGTAATAGATTAATTTGCTCTTAATATTAAACCTGGTGATGTAAAATTGATTCCGCTGAACGCGAATTTGCTATGTCATATGTTGGTAAGACGTAGCGTCCTGGACTTATTGTACTACTGTGTTGTTATATTGCAGAATGCAGAATATAATATCTAATCTAAAACGTGTGCATAGTTAAAATTCACCATAGTTAATATATGCAATCTGTTCATTATAATGTTGTGATTATACGTTGTCATTGAATTTAATTGTACCATTAACATTATTTTATTTTTAAAACGTGTTACGCTTAAATTTTTCAGCGAGTTTCATGAGTTGGTACAGTCCATCAGCATTTTCGTTTATTTAATTACTTTTTAGCTTTTTTTTAGTTTCACTACATGCCACTACTAGATAATATTGTGTATGGTTGATTTATATGTAGGTATCTCCTGTAATGGTACCATGTAAAATGATGAAAAAATCAAATGTGTGTAATATTTCATGTTATTAAGTAGAAAGTAGTTGGGTTCAAATTTTATCAATCGACACATAATATATGACAAAATTACTTCTATATAGTATAGATCAGTTGTTCCCAATAAGCATTATGTAGAGGACCCTTAGTTAAAACTTTAATTGGACCGGGGACCCTTATTTTACAATTATACAAAAAAAGTGTATGTGAATAAAAATAAAAAAATATAAAAGCCTTTACACCAGATTCAGTTAATATAAAGTATAAAATTATAGTATTTTGTTGTTACCAAAATATCAAAAATGTTAAATGGTTTGTGTTTATAAATAGAAAAAAACATGTACTTATTAATAATTAAAATCAGAAAATTTGGCAAATGTAATATACAAAATAAGTGTGTTTATTTTATGATATGATTGGTTATGATTATTTAGTTTATGATTTGGTAGTTGGTATTTGATTACAAGATTACTGATAAATTAATTTACCAATTTTATTGTTATAAATCATGACTCAATACTTTTATATTATTACTTTGATGAGTGTGATTGGTATTTATAATTCATACATATGTGATTTGAACTTTAAACTAACTAGTAAAAATATTATCCACCTAGTTTCATGTAGAATTGTTTTCTGAATGCAATTGTGTCTTAATAAAATCATACAAAAACCAGGTGAGCCAATTCTATAAGTGGTTTTATATGGTATTGATCCAAAATGCTTTATACCAGTGTTTCCTAAACATAATATAATAGTTGCCCATCATTTAATTAATTATTAGTTTAGAATTCAAAAACATTTTTTAGCCTACTATTTAGCCTTACTCGATTTAAAATAAAGGTATTATATATTTCTTTAAATTTATATTGGTGTCTGGTGACCGAAAGTGGGGTATGAAAAAACTGGCAACACCTTGTTTCTGGAGTCTCAATTTATATTCTTACCATGGGTTAAGATTTATTTTAAATATACAATGTTATATTAGCTACTCGTTTATACTAATGTTAATATAAAAAGGTAAAATAATTAAATAATATAATAAATACTAAATACCTTCCTGTTATTTTTTTTTTTTGTTTTGTTTTGAAACAGCTAGACATTTTGTAGAAAAATAAATTAAAATAAATATTTTCTTATTAGTTTTTCCTACTTAATGTTTAATTGTTTATAAAATGGTGTAGACTAAATGTAATGTAACTACATTTTTAATATTATTTTTTCAGTGGTAGGTGGTGAATATAGTGGCAGTGAGAGTGAATCATTTGATGACACTAACAATGGTCGCAGAACAGCAATCAGGCAAGAACCGCAAGGACAGGAGACATATAAAGACTTCTCAATATCAACACCATCAGCTTATGACACACTAATCATTCATAATGATGATGGACCTAGATTTACCTCTGGAATACCTAAATACCGTTATGGAAACAGAGAAGAAATAAAGAACACTGGGCAGAAAAATGGGGGACGACAAAATGTTGACTTTGGTGTTAGAGAAATAACCAACATACCAGATGATTATCTTAGCCAATCTCATGTATGATATGATTTTGTATTTTTATTTATTTTGTTTTTAGTTTCAGGCATTTTAAAAAGAAGCCCTGTTGAACAATATTATTATTACTTTATTAGTTTTCTAGTATTTAAATATTTTTATTTTTTTAGGTTTTAAAGCATCTTGCTAAAGAAGTTAATAAAGTGGATCCATCAAAACGGGATACTAATTTGTCTCGATGGCATGATTCCGATAAGAGTTCTTGGTTACCAGAATATCGACCTATTCCTATGAGAAATTTGGTAAAGTCAAAGTCTCAACCAAATCTGGGTACTGGGTTGTTAAAAATTGAACGGACTGAAACTGATCCTATGAGACACACATTAGGAAATACTAGGTATTAATATTATTTTTAAAATTAGAATGTAACAGAATATTAAAATTAGCTTTTATGGTTCCAGAAAAGATCAAAAAATGCTGTCCATAGTGGACTGTTTAATGATGGAAAACAAAAGTCTGAAAATAGAATTGGAATCGTGCCATCAAAAAGTTGCCAAATCGTACAGGGTAAACATTTGCTTGCATATATTTAATTACTCACGTGTTAATACTTGTTTTAACTGAATGAATTTAAAATGTATCAATGGGTTCTCAAAACATTTATTTAAATGTAAAATGTAAAATTATTGTTTTATTTTATTAGCTTGAGCAAGAAGTTTCTAAAGTATATCGTTCTCATCAAGAACTTGTAGAATCAAGTGAAAGAAGAGAAAGACTTGAACGGACAGCTAGATTAAAACTTCAAGCAGAAGTTAGACGTTTGCAAGAAGCGAACCGTGCTTTACGTGATCAATCACTGTCTTCCTCAAATATGGTAGATTCTAATCAAATGGTAAAACGTGAAACCATGATAGCTCAATTGATTACTCAAAGTATATTTTTTAATCATCTTAATATAACAAATATTAAACTATTATTTTTTATTTTTTAGATAAAGACTTGTTAGCAGCTAAAGACCGCCAAGAGATTGAATTGGCTGCTCAACGTGCTACACTTGAAGAGCAACGCACTCATATTGATATATTGGATACAGCATTAACTAATGCTCAGTCTAATGTTGTCCGCTTAGAAGAAGAATGTCGTAAAAAGCAAGTTCACGTTGAAAGAGTTGCTCAGCTTCAACGTGCATTGTCTTCTCTTCAATTAGCAAGTGATCGTCGAGAGCAGACAGAACGCAAATTACGACTCCAGTTAGAAAGAGAACTGCGAAATGAGAGAGCACGTAACAATAATGCTTCTCATGATGGTTCAACTGGTGAGTGTATTTTATGAATATATATCAATGATTGTCAATACATGAAATAATTTTAGACAACGAGCCTGGTGAAAGTTTGCCTGAGTTGAAACGTATGCTACGCGAAAAAGATGAAAAAATAATGCGTTTAGAAGGCGAAGTTGCAAAATGGGAACAAAGATATTTAGAAGAAAGTGAATTACGCCAAGCTGCTATAGATGCAGCAAGCATACCGAAGTGAGTAATTTATCGTTATAAACCTTTTTTTATACTACAAAATATTTATTTTAGGGATGCGAAAATAGCAGCATTAGAAAAGACAGGTCAAGAAAGTGAAAAACTCATTGCAGAAGCACGTTCAGACAAGTTAAAACAAATGGAAGAAGTACATGCTGCGCAAAAGAAAGTCAGCGAATTGGAATCGCGGTATTTAAACTTTTAATATAATTTTAAATATTTTATTGTAATTTAAATTGAATTATTGGTTTTAGTATGAAAGAGTTAGAATCAAGATTGGCAGAGCGTGATGCAATGATAAGGGTGCTGCAAAAAAAACATAGTTTTGAAAAAGATGTGTCTGGTTCATACCCAAGTATTCTTAGCCATCATACACCTCATTCAAGTCTGAATACTACAGATTTAACTTCTGATGACCTAGGTAAATATATTATGTGTAAATTAGATTTACGTATTAATGTGAGTTCATATAAAATGTACTGGGAAATAAAATATTTTTGTATAGCTTATAAGCTTTGTATGAATTTCTATGATAGTTTTATAAATTTTGTAGTAATTAATATGTTGCTGTAGCAAACTATACCTACATATTAATTTTGATAATCTCATAAGATGTGAAAAAATATTCATTAGATTATTGATTTAATTTGACAGAATTCACTAATTTTAAATAATAATAATAACAATGATCTATATTATTATACATTTATTTAGTCTAAAATTCTAGAACTTCAAAAATGTTTACTGTTAATAAAATTTGATTGTTATTTAAAAAATTTAATTATGTATTACAAATTAGGTACTTCTTCAAGAGTATCTCAAATTGTATTTTATATTAAAGCTTATATTGTATTCTTAAAAAAAATATTCATCATTGTTTCATTTTTTATACCATGAACTTTGTACCTTAACTTTCTTGCGTATTATATCAAAAAATTGAATACAAGAATAAGGTATTAAGACTTGAGCTTATAATTTTAATTATATTGTAAAATATACGTTTATAGAATTATTTGATATGACTTTAATTAAATAAGTTATACATAATACATTATATAGAATTCATAAATGTAAATACTTAATTGTAAGTTACTATATGACAGTCTGGGTTTATAAACTTAACCTATTCAATTATTTGGAACTCGAGGATCTTCAAAATTGTCTTTGTCACTTTGTAGTGTAAATGTACTTGTATCATGAACTATGTCCAGTATGATATTTATTATTTGCTATTTTGAAGACAATAGTAGGTAATAAAATATTAATTACATCCTAATCTTATAATAGTTCTAACCATAAAAAAGATATTATTCAATATTTGATCATTTGATATAAAATTATGTTAATTTTGTTTGTAGAGTTAAATAATTATATTTACCATATATCAGGGATTCCCAATCTTTTTTACTTTATGGCACACTTGATAATTTTATACATTTTCATGGCAAGTTAATGTAATAAATATAATTATCAGTTATTATAATAAATAATATAAAACATGTTAACACACATAATAAAAAAAAAAAACACGATACATCCGCAGAATTTCACAGCACACTTGTGCTGTGGCACAGCGGTTGAGAAACCGTGCCTTATATTATAACTAGCTATTCATTATTGTATTTAATGTTGTTTTTATTTATTATAGTATTAATATAATAGTTTAAGGTACATAATTATAGTTTCATTTGTTTCATTTACTTTGTATGAACAATTTAATGTTAATATTTCATAATAAAGTTTTGAATTTTATTTTTAGGTTTTGGTTCAAATAATTCATATACAAGTAGTGTGGACAGTACTTATCATCATCTTCATGGCAATAAGTATTCATCTACAAACCAAAGTTTTGATCATAAATCATTAGATGATCAACTAAAAGAATTGGACTCACAGCTACTGAACAAGGTAAACAGCACTGTTGCGGAATCATCTTACACTGATTCAGTTTCTGATGTTGTCTATTTGTTTTGATTGTTAAACATTGTCTTGTTTGTTTTAATATATAACAAACGTTTTTCGTTTTGTCTATTTAGTTTTTACTCACTGCTACATTTTATCTGTGTGGGCGTTAAATTTACAAGTGCCATTAACTGGCATATGTCTGAGAGGTAACTAACACGTTTCCCCTACTTGGATGTTGTTTGGTTTTCAAAGAAACTATATTTAAATATTTGAAATGTATGTGATTAAAAATTAAGCCAAAGTATATATAAAATTAATTGTGATACTATATAAGTATTAATAACACTTAAATTGTAACATTTGTGTAAATAATTTTTTAAAGAATCCTGCTATTATTCGGACATTTTTGATTTTTGTGGTTGTTTTTCTCAGTTAATTTTTTGAGTGCATTAATCTGGCATGGATTTTGTTTCATTTGAATTTCCGTTTGAAAATAAAATAAAAAGACAAAAGAGAATTGGACGTTTACTGGGTGCCTGGATGGGGGGACGTGTTTGTTTTTGTTTTCAGAGAGGTCTTTGCTGTTTTCCAGGCTTCTCTCATACGGGCTCTTTGTCACGAAAAGCAAAAGCACCCCAACCACTACTGGAGGGTGTGACCGGAAATTTCCTTGGCCACAGAGCTGATGACATCATTCTTTTGGAAAAACAAGGTTTGTGTTCCCAAGCACAACGTCAAACACAAGAGAGCCGTTGTGGCAGTTTACCTCCTAGTTCACTGCCTCGCCCAAAACGTCACAGAAAATCTAGCAGCAAAGTGGGAGAGTATGGTCGACTCAGCGATTCAGATGTCAAAACCAAAGACGTGAAAAAATTAGGTGAATACAGTCATTTCAACGATAGCCGAAAGAATTCTTTAAATTCTCTAGATACATCTAGTGATACAAGCACGGCTCCAAATACACCGACAGAATGCCCCTCTTCGGTGAAGTTTGAACCTTTAGAACGATCTCTTCGACAGTCACCCTTGCCACCAGATGGACGTTATCGTAGGTCTAGTCGTGAATCAGATGACATTACATCCAGAGAATCATCTTGTACGGGACCTAGAGAATCTCCATCTAGAAATAGTGTTAACCGAGAATCAAGATCCAGTATTAACAGAGAATCTCCTTCCAGAGCAATAATGGTTGGTCCTAGAGACTCCCCAGGCAAGAGTATACTTGATCCACCAAGAGTTATGGCTAGAGAATCTCCAGGTCGTTCATTTTACAAAGAAACACAAAGAAGCTTTATTCCACCTCCTAGAAAAATTGATTTTGGAAGTCTGGGCACACCAGAATCAGCTAAAATGACAAATGTAGAGTCTAAATTGAGAATATTCTCGCCTGGAGGGGTTCAAGGAAGAAGAGGATCATTGCAAAGAGACGGAATTTACAAAGGAGAATCTAATAATAAAAATGGTGTCCGATCATTGCCCACTCCAAACAAATATAGAATTCAGTTTTAAGTAAATGTGTGTGATTTGAAATTAAAGGGAAAAAGCCATTAAAACGTTAAATATGTTTTTAGTCAATTCAGTTCTAACACTACTTGTATTAAATTAAGCCTAGTTGTGTAACTTTTCGGCAAAATATCTGCAGTCTTTTGGCGTTACAAGTTTTAACGTACATTGAAAATGATCTGCTTTATTTTGCTTTAATTGTAGTGTATTATCAACACAACTAATGATGAAAAATAATTTTTTTCGTATCATTTTATCATAGTCAATTACCTACTATAAAACAAATATAACTTAAAAATGTGTAACCAAAATGTTTTATCTAGTCTGCTTATTTTTATAAAATTAAATATATTGATTTAACAGTATTTTTAAATTATTTGTTTTCCTAATAACATAGTCCTCATTTACTGAACTTATTTTTTTTACCTATGATATGTGAATATTTTAGTCACATAAACATCAGCTTAGTTATAATGCTATCTATGCATTTTAGTGTTAAAATCAAAGAACTTGACTCAAATAATACAGCATTATTGTTATCTTCAAAAAATTTCTTTGATAAATTAAATTGCTAAAATTATATTTGTAAGTTATTTATGTGTTATATTAGGTGTATTAATCAAATTAATAAAATAATAATTTTGTACAAGTATAGTACAATATAATAGGTAGATACTATAAAATAATATTATAATAATTATGGATAATGATACTTAGTTGTTTAAGTTGTTTTAGATGAAAGAAGGTTTGTATACCAAGTAAAAAGTTCTTTTTAAAAATATGATGTAAAAAATATTGACATATTAGTAAATTAGTTTCAATTTTACTTCTAAATATTTCAACAAAGCAATAACTAAATTGTTATTAAAACAAAGCATATAAATTGAGTTTTAATGAATTGTAGAATGCTAATCATATTTTACTGTGATACATACTAATTTAAATGAGGGGTGTGGGGATAATCAAGCAGTGTTAATTGTTGATTCAAACATTAAAAAATGAAGTACAGTTTAAATAAAAATGTATTTAGTAGGTACTACTAAATAATAATTGGCAAAACAGTATAGATTAT
Source organism: Stegophylla sp. TES_Ste_2020 (assembly GCA_025469315.1). Classification (NCBI taxonomy): domain Eukaryota; kingdom Metazoa; phylum Arthropoda; class Insecta; order Hemiptera; family Aphididae; genus Stegophylla; species Stegophylla sp. TES_Ste_2020. The sequence continues at coordinate 9,507 of JAIPRM010015187.1, forward strand.
TGTCATTTAAACTGTATGTACACTACAAAATGATACTGTATAAGTGAAATATTTATTTTAAATATGAAATGCAAATAAAATTGATTAATAATTGTGATATGAAATAATTGATTAACAAGTGTTGTTAGATGTAGGTATTTTGATTTAAGTAGGTATCATGCTTATTGTTTAACAATTATGATTATGTTATTTATTTACATTAAAATGGTTCTTTCGTGGTTGAAGTAGGCATACTTATTATAATGTCCCAAATTGGTCATTTAAAATTCTAATTCAATAGTTGAATTTTCAAATTAATACTTTTTTATACATTTCATAATATTCGTAAGTTTCTAATTTAAATTATTTATGAGACAAGTAAAAATAGCTGGACATACCTCGCACGATTGGCGTTCTTCGCACGATAGGTGGGATTCTCTTGACTGGGTGTACTGAATTTTAAAGAAACGATAAATCATTTCTTCAATAAAACGATTCTGAACGAGGGAAGATGATAATATAAAAAATAAATGAGGAAAAAAATGTCCAAAATTTTTTTTTCACATTTTCAAAATTTTCTTGCGCCAAAATCTTTCTTATATTATGATTTTCTATCTATGTTTAAATTTTCATAAAATTCGGATCAAAATATAATGGTTTCCGAGTCGTTTTTGTCAAATTTTGGGTAGTTTTTTCCAAAAAAAAAATTGAAGAATTGAGAAATTCAAAAAATTACCTCTCTAAAGTACAATCTAGAGGCGAATCCGATTTCAAAAAATTATTGATCGAAACTTCTGGACAAGTATTTCTA
>JAIPRM010015188.1:0-10295 GCA_025469315.1 Stegophylla sp. TES_Ste_2020
GAATATTACAAACCTGAGGTGAACAAATAAAAAAAATTAACATTAATCTATCATTTAAATAGTTAAAAAATAAATAAACGAAAAAAACAAAGAAAAATTATCAAAGTAACCCCACATTACAGTACACCAAATATTTTTATTGGGCCAAAAATTTCATTATGGGCCATGGCCCAAGAGGAACCCCCCTTATATACGCCACTGCATGATAAGGATTTTTCCATAGAGGGTTGAATTAATATATATTTTATAGACCCATTTAAATTATGTACAGACATGAACAGTGCAGTGTTAAGGGAGAGAGGGCAAATGGGGCAGTTGCCCCTGGTGGAAAATTTTAAGGGGTTTTTGAGAATTAAAACGAAAGAAAGGAAATATTTTAAATAATGTATTGAAAAAAATAAAAAAATAAAACGTTTTTACTATTTTTTCAGTGCTATTCATAGTTCCGTGTATATAATATCATTATGATATCGTCTGATAACATCGTTATATAAATTAATTATTACATCGTAGACTTATATTCCTATCAGTGTAAATCTAATCTAAAATAGTGTTTATTTTAATGACAATATTAAAGAGTTTGCAGTACAATCAAAAAGATGATTTTTTTTTTTTCTAAATAATTACATATTTGTATTATTTTAGTTTTAGATTGTAGAAGTAGTGAAGGAGCTAGCAGTTTTACAGTAACATTTTTTAGATTTCGAACGAAGTGAAGAAGCTAGTGTTTTTATAACGATGTTTATTTTTTTTTTAAGTATACATTTTTGCGTGTAGATTTACTTGTCAAAAAGTTTCGACCATTAACTCTTTAAAACCGGATTTGCTTAAAGTTAATACTTTAGAGAGGTCATTTTTTGAATTTTTGAATTCTTCATTTATTTATTTATTTTCTTTTAGATTCTGAACGTAGTGAAGAAGCTTATGTTTTTACAATGATGTTTATTTTAGATACTGAATGAAGTGAAGAAGCTAGTGTTTTTATAACGATGTTTATTATTTCTTTCTGTGTACAACATTTCGTATAGAAATACTTGTCCAAAAGTTTCGATCAATAACTTTTTGAAATCCGATTCTCCTCTAGATTGTACTTTAAAGAGCTTATTTTTTGAATTTCTAAATTCTTCAATGTTTTTTTTGGAAAAAACTACCCAAAATTTGACAAAAACTACTCGAAAACCATTATTTTTTGATCAGAATTTTATGAAAATTTAAACATAGATAGAAAATCCTATAAAAAAGATTTTGGCGCAAGAAAATTTTGAAAATGTGAAAAAAAATTTTGGACATTTTTCGAACATTTTTTTTTTTCTTATATTATTAACTTCCCTCGTTCAGAATCGTTTTACTGAAGAAATGATTTATCGTTTCTTTGAAATTTAACACGCCCGTCAAGAGAATACCACCCGTCGTGCGAAGTACGTTAGTACTTAGGACGAATTGTCCGGCTTTTTGTTAATTTTAAATAATAAATAACAATTTATATTGTATGGTACCATATTATCAAAATATAAAACAATTGTATATTTATGTTAGAAAATTATTATAACATAATAGGTATATGTGATCACAAAACTATTGATAACTTCAGGCTACTTCAGCTAAAAATAGTCATTTATAAACTAGTGTAATGTGCCTATGGGTATACTTATCTATAGGTAGTATGCATGTTGGCATTTTGCATACATGCATAATATAATATAATATATGTTGATACATTGACGTTTATTCACATTTCTTATCGCTCAAATTGAAAAATCATGAGTTTGTCGCGTGTCCTGTGTATGCGGATTCTGTATTGCATATGCCAGAGGTTCCCAAACTTATTTTGGTATGACCCATTTTGGTCATTTTTTCAATTTTGAAGACCCACAAGAACCAAATGTCCATTTTTTTTCTGCTTTTTTTCTTGTTGTTTGATTGACGAAAATAAATAAGATTCTGAATAAAAAAAGCATTTTATATTTAAATTTTTGTTGAATAATATGTACAACTGTTAAATAACTATTATTATTAATTTATTTATTACAAACAATGTGTAAAAAATACTAAAATTATATTAGTATATACGTTTAAATGAATATTACAAGAAAAATAAAGAAGAAATTGTACATATAAAAAATCGGACTTATTTCGCACCATGAGGATTCTTCACTCAAAAAAAAAAAAAAAAAAATTCTTCCACAAAAATAGTTTTTATATTATTGTCTAAAGTCTATATTTGAATTTCTATAAAATTTTAATTGCGTTTTTGTTTAATTTAAGACAGTTTTTCTCAAATTTTGAAAATCTATTGAGAATTTTGAATAATAACCATCCTAATGTACCATCTAGAGAAAAATTCCGATTGAAGAAGTTGCTGATTGAAACTTTTGGAAAATATTTTTATACGGAAATGTGTTTACTGACAAAAAAAATAAAATATCATTGTAAAAAAATAGCTTCTTCACTTCACTCAAAAATTAAAATTTAACGCGACCCACTAAAAATTTAATCGCAATCCACTTTTAGATCGCGACCCACAGTTTGGGAACCACTGGCATACGCTACCTATCATATTTAACTGTGCTCTGCGCACCATGTGCCCATTACAAACCACGTAATACAGTATACGTAATTTTATTATTCATAGATTTTTGAATAAAACATTACTCAAGTACGGTTAATTTTGATTATTTATTTGAAAAAATATTGTGGGGGGGGCATAGCAACCCCCCCCTGATTTTGTGTGCTTAATATTGACACTACAAACTCTTGCCACGTCACTGATACATATAGTACAATTGGTTAAAATGCATATACATTTACTTATATTTAGCGTAGCGTAACTATACGTCCTGTTTTATACAGGATTGTCCTTTATTTCGGCTCTGTGTCCTGATATCCTGACAAACTTCTCTCAGGACGCTTTTTATCCCATAATTTCAAGTCTGTCCAATATTAATCCCGTTTTTTGACTTACTGTTGATACAAAATTTTTGAAATTTTTGAAATGAAATTATTGAATAAAATAATGTAAGAATCTAGAAATCTTTTGGATAACATTAGATCAATTATAAACGTAAAATGAATTAACAAGTTTTTTTTAGAAAATAAAGTATACAATATGCATCAATAAAGGATTTGGAAGAAATTTTAAAAAGTATCAATTTAGTTTCATTATGTTATTTTATGTTTTTCAAAATAATGTTTTTATGTGTTTAAATTTAATCTATAATAGGTAGTTTAAAAACTATACTTTTGTCACGACTCAAAAACACAAATATATATATATATATATATATACATGTAATAAATACTTATTTTGTACGCGTATTCCGTTAAAACGGTGTCCGGTGAGAGGTGAATATTGTTCGTATTATTGTCTATCTATTTTTATATTTTCATAAAATTTGGGTTCAAATGAGATAGTTTTAAAGATGTTTTAGTCAATTTTTTTGGTATTTTTTCCTAAATGTTGAGAAAAATACTGAGAACTTTAAAAATTGATCATCAAACGTACCATCTAAATAGAAATTCTAATTCAAAAAGTTGCTGTTTGAAACTTTTAGACTAGAATCTATACGAAAAAATTGTTTACAAAAAAATCCTAATAATAAACATCATTATAAAAACACTAACTATTCATCACTCCACTCAGAATGTAAAATAGTTTTCACATATTAAACATTTCCTTTTATAAAAATATTCTTTTTATATTTTTTATAATGTTTGGAACAAAAAATAACTTTTAAAGGCGATTTTGACAAATTTTGAGTAGTTTTTCCCGAACTTCGAAAAACAATTAAAAATTTCGAAAAATTACTTCTTTAAAGTATTATTTAGTGAAAAATTCTGATTCAAAAAAATGCTCGTCTATATTTTTTCACAGGTATACGAAAAAGTGTATATAGAAATACAAAATACAAACATCGTTGTCAGAAAACAATTGCTTCTTTGCTTCACTCAGAATCTAAAATTATTAACAGGGGTATATTTAGGATTGTTGTTCAGTGGGGATTAAAGTGAAATATGACTATATAATTCGTAATTAATGATAATCTTTATCTGCACGAATAGCAGTTAATTATTGAAATTATTGGGAGGGCTAAAACTACTCTCTGGAAGGGCTTAGCCTCCCCCTAGCCCTACTTTAAATACACCTCTGATTATTATTAACAATTCAACTCAACGTCAAAGGCTGACTGTAGTTCTCTTCATATCGTCGAGATTTTAGGTTTCCCAATTGAAACACACTTGCTGCCATAAGCGTAAGCTGTGAGAGGCGAGAGGAGGCAACTGCTCCCTCACTTAAAATTAAACTGAACAATTGACCTCATTGCCATTTCGTAAAATTATTGAAAATGCGTTTTGAATTATTAAGAAAAGCATAAAATTTTAAAAGATTAACAATGAAAAAAAAAGTTATAATTGATTATCTAGTTTTTAATTTTAGATTCTGAGCGAAGTGCTATTTTTTTCTTCTTTGTTTTTCTGTGTACAACTTTTCGTATAGAAATACTTGTCCAAAAGTTTCGTTCAATAACTTTTGAAACCCGATTCGCCTCTAGATTGTACTTTAGAGAGGTCATTTTTTGAATTTCTCAATTCTTCAATGTTTTTTTTGGAAAAAACTACCCAAAATTTGACAAAAACTACTCGAAAACCATAATTTTTTCATCAGAATTTTATGAAAATTTAAACATAGATAAAAAATCATATAAAAAAGATTTTGGCGTAAGAAAATTTTGAAAACGTGAAAAAAATTTTTGGACATTTTTCTAACATTTTTTTTTTTATATTATTAACTTCCCTCGTTCAGAATCGTTTTATTGAAGAAATGATTTATCGTTTCTTTAAAATTCAATACGCCCGTCAAGAGGATACCACCCGTCGTGCGAAGTATGTCCGGCTTTTTTTTTAACGTACTGTATCTGATTACTCAATTCTAAGTTATCATTTTTAATGAGAGTAATATTGGAGCTCATATACTCGTGTTTTTAAGCAAATTTTAATTAAAATAAAAAACAAAACTTCGAATTTAATATTTATTTTTAAAAAAAACTAATATAACGTGGCGTATTTTTAAGTCAGTCCCATTTCCGCCCCGGATCTTATCAAAACGTGCCAAATTCACTCTGGGTCTTCTTTAAGATTTTTCATTCGTGTGCAAAACAATATAAATACTAGGATATAAACGTCGTATACAATAATATGTTTTATTTTAGGCTAACCGAAAAATGTACAGTTGTTTACGTTTCTTGAACGCGTTTGAAACAACACAACACAACAAAATGTGCTAAACAAATAATAAGTATTACAATAATATTGATATTATTTATCACTACGAAACGATGGCTCTATATAGCGTCCGAACGATAAAAAATAATAATATGATGATAATATTGTGCACGTCGACGTGAGCCCGCGCAGGTCCGATTGTTTTTTTTTTTTTCCGAAAAGTGTACGTCGGTCATCAACACACAACAACATCGCGTCTTTATTATAATCTCTTCTTCCGACCTTACCTTGTAACGCATTCTCGTTAATCGCGTTATCAAAATAAAAAATATACAATGCGATTACGACATTCCGTCCGTATCAAAGACCGTTTTGTTTTCAGACGAAATCATAATACGGACACTGAGACATAATATTATTATTATACGTCATTAAGTTTTAGATTCTGAACGAAGCGAAAAAGCTAGTGTTTTTACAATGATGTTTATTTTTTTTTTTTCTGTATACAACTTTTCGTATGGAAATACTTGTTCAAAAGTTTGGATTAGTTACTTTTTGAAACCGGATTTACCTCTAGATTGTATTTTAGAGAGTTCGTTTTTTGAATTTCTCAATTCTTCAATTTTTTTTTTTTTTCAACTACCCAAAATTTGACAAAAACGACTAGGAAACCATCATTTTTTGATCCAAACTCTATGAAAATTTAAACATAGATAGAAAATCATATAAGAAAGATTTTGGCACAAAATTTTTTTGAAAATATGAAAAAAAAACTTTGGAAATTTTTCTAACATTTTTTTTCTCTCGTTTATTTTTATATTCTTAACTTCCTTCGTTCAGAATCGTTTTATTGAAGAAATGATTTATCGTTTCTTTAAAATTCAATACACCCGTCAAGAGAATCCCACCCGTCGCGCGATGTATGTCCGGCTTTTTTCAAGTTTTAGCTCGTAAAACGTTTCAAAATTATTTCACGTCACGTCGCTATCAAAATATATTATATTATCTTAATCAGAAAAGTATAGGATTTGAAAATGTCCCGACATTTTCTCTTTTTTCTTATGTTTTTGAAATGACATTTGAAAAAATGAAAATATTTTGAACAACTTTGGTATATCACCTCGGGGATTAAATAAAACTATTCGGTCGTCGTTTTGTGTGAAGTGAAGTTATCAGTGTTGAATAGTAATTAATAAATGACGGTTTTGAGAAACAGTGAAATTTATTGAAAAAAAAACATTTAAATTAAGGCAATAAAATTCTGGAAATCTTACCAAAAAAATGTAAAACCGAAATTAAAAAAAAATTTTTTATAAAATTATAAAATAAGTATTGTAAGTACCACCTAAGTGCTTTTATAAAATATGCGATATCATATTACTTAAATAATAATCTCGGTAAGTCACCTATTAAACCGAGATAAAATCGATTGAGCCGTTTTCTTAGAACACCATTATGTAATTTATAAAAATAAATGTTAACCTTTCAATCACGTTCATTTTGAACATATTATTATAAAAAATATTATTAAAAAAAAATAAATAAATAAATAGGTAATGACCAAAAAGCATTTAAAAAACAGACAAAATCAAACGTGCGTTTTTTTCCAAGTATAGTGTTGTAAATCGAATTTATAGTTGGCATTGCTTCGGTTTAGGTCAGTAAAAAAAAAAAAAAAAAAAAAACAGCAAATTTCATCTAAGTCCGTAATCAAGTAGTAATTAAGTTAAGAGTTAAGACGTGCGAGTTCAGCAATCGTATATTATAATAAGGTTCAGAGTAAATTAAATTTACGCGTTTTATAAATAGTTCCGTAATTGAATTGTGTGTGTCGTACCGAAGCTCTGTTTGAATGATTTAATTGCATTTATAATAATATGTAGGTACAATAATTAGGTACGGCGGCGATTATCTTAATTACAATAAGTTATCGACGCTTGTTAATTGAACATAAATAATATAATTAATTATTATTATTAGTCGAGTTCGATGCCTCGCTCCTCTCTTCAACCCCCCCCCCCAACATGTCCCCCGCTCTCATGTCGTCGTCGTTACGCGCCATTCTGTTGCTGTGCAACACACGTTTTCAAATAAATCATTAATTTCGCGAGTCGAACATTAATTTTTTCGAACTCGAATTACCATTTTTTCTGGAACTGTTCGAACTCGAACTTGAATTTGAATTTTATTCGAACTTTTTCGAACTTTAAAAAAATTCAAACATTTACGAATCTATCCATAGTTGATTTGAAAAGGAAAAATATGATAGTAGTGAAATTTTAAGTTAATGTTTAAAATTTATATGTTTTAAAAATGCTTTATTAATACTTTTAAGTTTCAATATTGTTAAACTTTTAAATAAGTATTTTAAAAAACAAGTAGGTAAAAGTAAAAATTTCAGAAAAAAAAAAAATTTCCGATTAAACTGTTCGAACATTCTAACATACACTTAACTAGAACTGTTTTCGAACTGTTCGAGATGTTCGAGGGTTCGAAGAGTTTGAGAACCCATCCCTTATTAATAATAATAATAATAATAATATTTGTTGTCTGATTTAGTTTACACTCTTGCTCGTGCGACAAATTCCTCCGAGTCGTGGCGCACATAAATCGTTCGTCGTACTCCGACCGGTCGACACACCGGGCCATTAATTATCGAGTGAAATATTGTATGGCTGACGGATGTGTCGTTGCTGCTGCGTAGCACGCCGATGTCAAAACCATATGGACTAATAATTTTATCTAATTTTAATTAAAATAGAAATTTCATATAGCAAAATCTAACCGTCTTTTCTCCGAGTTAACATTTTTATAACGTTATTCGTAGCAGATAAATAATATTTAGCGTCGCACATTCGACAATATGAATTTTTAAAGTCTGTTTTAAGTCTCTCTAAAAATTAAAAAGCATTTTTCACCATAAATATGTTACAGATAACTTTAAAATAAATTTTCATCTACCTACCCAATAGTCGGCAGATAGTCGGTAGATCGATAACGATAAATTGATTAGACTTTAAACAACAATAATTATTGATTTTAAGTAGATATCCTGTTTTTTTTTTTTTTTTTTATCGGTTTCTTCTATATCGTAATACATTACATTTTCCAATTATAATTTGTAATGGATGTTCGAACTCCTAATGATAACCTAATGTTGAATATTTCATAAAATAGTGATCGATGTTGCAATATATTATGTTTATTTTAACATATTACTGAATTAATAGAGATATAGTTAGAAGGACTTTTTTTTAAAATTTTTATTGAATAAAATTTCTATAAATATGGTTCAAGGAGGGTGTCCAGACACCCAAAACACCCCCCCTTGGTTGCGCCACTGGGCATGCCCGTGATTGTCTCCGGAGCCCTATCTCGATCTGGATCGATTCTAATTTACGCCAATATGTTGGAGTCATAAAAATGAGGCCCAGTAGGTAAAGTTTGAGTTAAGTCGAGTTTTGTTTTCATGGGGATGTGACTTTTACGGTTTAGCAGTGGTGGGTAAAGTAGTCCGCGGACGCTAATTGTGCTTTTTTGGCAATGTCGGCGGAGGTGTGTTTGCCAAAAAGTTAATTGACGTTCAATAGCTACTCCAAGATATTTAACCTGTTTCGACCAGTTGTTGTTTAGTTTGAGTGGTTGTTCGTTCCGGGGAAATCCGGGACGTTACTGGTTTTGAAACTAATGTCCCCGGTGTCCCGAAAAGATCCTTCGGGACATCATTTTGTACTGGTTTTGAAATTACACACAGTAATGTCCCGGAATTCGATCTTTCACTTTATAGTTTATACGTTTATGGTATATATATAACACCGTTAGTTTTTGAAGAATATCCACAGGCCACAGCACACAAAAGTATATGGTGATAAGTGATTACAGAAGGAAAAACTTAAAAATATTAGTCACCTATGTTCTTATGAAGATTTCGACTATTTTGTACTTTAAACTAGTTTTTGTTGAAAATAATGTACATTTTCTAATTTCATAATTTAAACTTTAAGTATTTCACATTTTTCATAGTAACATAAATTGATGATAAATAATAAAATTTTCTTTGGTTAGGTCAATAAATAAAAAGTTGTAAGTAATTTAAATTTATTGTCCCGGATTTGTAAATCTTTTATCTGGCCACCCTAGTCCAGTCCGTGTGGTTGTACGTCTGAATCGCGGAGTTTATGACGTCGACGCGCGCGCTTTAAGGTCGTACGCGACATATTGTCGTCTCGGCGGCGGCGGACGATTTGTCTCGCGAGCACATTATTATTATTGTATTTAAATCGCGAGCGGAATTGGAATATTTATTTTATTTTTTTCCTCGTCTTTTGTACTTGTCGTATTTAACGATTTTTGTGTTCAGAACAATACGCGCGGCCTACGCGTTTTGCGGTCGTGCGAGAGAAGTCCGCCCGAGGCTAAGCAGCCGCCGCGGATAAAACGCGTGGTGGTTATTTCGTTTGTAGCCCCGTAAATCGTAATTGCACGTCGCGCGCATTATTCGTACGAATTAATAATAATAATATACGATTGTATTGTCATGCGTGGTGTAGTTGTGTGCTTCAGAAACTGCTCCTCACGGCCGAGACCGCTGATTATATTGATAAGCCGCGTCAATAGTGATACCGCCGCCGCACTACAATGCGTTCAAATCGTTAATTATTATTATCATTTAAATACATGATAAAAAACTCGAACCAATGTTAATGGACACTTTATAGGAATTCATTAATTGAAAATTTCACGTAGCAAAATCTATTATAACTGCCTTTTCTACGAGTTAACATATTTTTTATAACGTTATTTGTAGATAAATAAATCGTAGCTTCGCATATAATTCAACGGATATGCATTTTAGATTCTGAACGAAGTGATGAAGATAGTGTTTTTACAATGATGTTTATTTTTTTTATTTTTTCTGTATACAACTTTTCTTATGGAAACAATTGTCCAAAAGTTTCGATCAGTATAACTTTTTGAAATCGGATTTGCCTTTAGATCGTACTTTAAAGAGGTCATTTTTTGAATTTCTCAATTCTTCAATTTTTTTTTTTTTTTTTTTTGGAAAAAACTACCCA
>JAIPRM010015189.1:0-10293 GCA_025469315.1 Stegophylla sp. TES_Ste_2020
GGAAATACAGACAGATATTATGAAATATCTATTTAATATAAGCATTTAATTACTGAAGGTTGATAATGTTGTATTGCATCTTATATATTTTTCGACGCTGAATACGATGGTGTGAGTTAAAATCCACTTGTAACAATAGTTTTCTATCTGTTTTATTCTATTTTGATAATTCAATATTTTCGATTATTATATTAAATACCTACTATTTCACCTACAAGATAAAATAATGTTTGTGGCCGAGTGGAAATGATGTAGGCTTTGATGCGTGCAGTACCGGGTTCGATTCCCGCCGCCCGGCACTTCAGATTTTTGCATTTTTTTTTCGAACATTTTTTTTTTCTTATATTACTAACTTCCTTCGTTCAGAATCGTTTTACTGAAGAAATGATTTATCGTTTCTTTAAAATATAATACGCCCGTCAAGAGAATACCACCTGTCGTGCGAAGTATGTCCGCTTTTTGTTTACTTCTTCATTTTGATGGTAAAGAGTGCGTACTGCTATTAAGAAAACATATACATCAAAATAGAGCTTTTTGCATTTTAAGTAAGTAATTTTATAATTTGATTAAATTTTACGATAAATTTGTTACTTCTGGTTATAGTTTATTTGATAAATTGTAAGTGAAATTATTTTCGACTGAGTCGAGTCGCGATAACTCGAAGTTGAACGGAGATAAAAAATCGCTTCAAAAACTACTAAAATTAATCAAATCTTTTTGAAATTTTAGTAGTTTTTGTTGACGGTAAACGTTTCAAATCCCTAACTACATTATTTTAGAAATTATGTTAAAATGGAATTTTCAATTTTACGGAAATTCCGGTAAAAGTATATTTTGCAGTTTTTTGTCAGATTTTTCGTGTTATAGAAAAAAGTCTTGAGAAATTCGAAAAATGACCATATAAAAATAGTACCATCTAGGTGTAAAAAAATAAAAAACATATTGTATAAACTTTACTGCTTTCACTTCGTTCAGATTTTAAAAATTAAAAAGCCAAAATAATAATTTTAATATTATAATAATGCAATATTTCAATTAAGTACTTATTCTTTATAAACTTTATAAATCTATTATATCGCATTGATATTATACAACTATCAATGGAATCTACCTATAGCAGTTATGTTTACCGATTAATGATAATTTTTTATTGATAACAAATTAATTATTTTCATAAAAATAATATGTACAATACTGATTATTCAACGAATTTTTGAAAATTTCTATACGAAAAATGGTCATAGAGAGAAAAACAAAAAAATATTAAACATTGTAAAATTAATAATCATAAGTTCCTTTGCTCACAATCTAAAATAAATCAATTAGAATTTATTTTATGTCTTGTGCAAAATCAGCAATTAATTTGAAACCGAAGATTTTTAATCACTTTTCAATGGAAATTATAGAAAATGATCACTCAAACCTTTCTTGAATCATTAAAGACCTCAAATAGTTTTTTGATTAATTTTAATTAATTTCGAAAAGCTTCGTTCGCCCGATACAATCGATACAGGCATTGCTAAAATTTTACCAAACGCTACAGAGACATTTGGTCTAAAAATAAAACCTTTATTATTTGTAACACTTATATGAAATTGTAAATTATATATTTGTAACGTTATATTGTAACACTTTCAATCGGGTATCTACTATTTGGATTAAAATACTCATTAGTATTTTCTATAGCTTCAAACTATACATGTTTTACTAACATCATCATTTTCTGAAAGCGGTAATTGAAGATTCTTAATAAAACGAAATAAAATAGGTTTTTTCTATTATTATTGAGTATAAATCATTTATTTCGTTTTATATAATTCAAATTTCAAACTACTTATTTCTACAGCGCGTTGTTTAATATTCTACTGTAAAACTATGTGTGATATCAGACTCTGAGGGAAGCAAAGAAGCTAAGTAGTATATTTGCAAAAACTTAGATTGTAAATTGAATCCTAAATGTGTTAAAAAAAATGTTAAACGGATTAGAATTGTTTTTTAGAATAAATTAAGGAAAGATTAGAAAATTTTTTATGAGGGGCCCTATTTTTCTTATTGCATAACCTGCGAATAAAGTCTGCGCACGCCTATGACTACAATATTAATGGATTAGATACCTCTGCACAGTAGTGAAATTTAATTGTGAGTTTATATGAATTGTAATTATTCGGTTTTTCAAATTAAAACCAAAATATATTGTTGTTCCTATATATACCTACTAAAATATCTATTGGAATAAATGTACTACTCTGAACGAAGTGAAAAAGAGTTTTCAATATAATCTTTATTTTTATTTTTTTCTGTGTACAACTATTCATTTGGAAATACTTGTTCAAAAAGTTTCGATCTCTAACTTTTTGAAACCGGATTTGCCTCTACCCAAATACACCATATATTATTAGGATATCTTTTTTTTATGCTCAATACATTCTAGATATCTGGAGATCTGGAGATCTATGTAAGAATATCCAATGAATGTTAGAATCGTATTATTTAACATATCATATTCATAAAATATTCTCTAGATATTATATAATGAATCCCATTTCTTATATATATAGTATAATAGATATAATTGAATAATATATCTATATATGTATGTATAATTATATGTTTATACATATTATAATATGTATAAATATTTATGTCCATTTATGACGTTTGTGTTTATTTGTAATAATCATGGAACTATAGAAGAATATATTAATGGTTATAAAATGTACTTTTGTTATTTAAGGTATGGCATAAGCATTTTGGCAGCCTGCACATCCGTGCTATAATCAATTTTAAAGAATGTTTTCCATTCGTTAAATAATTAAATCTTTATATTATATTAGTGCATGGTTGGATCGATAAAATCCGTTATCTTTCCAAAAAATTGTTTAAATAAATAATAATAATGATAATATATGTGTTATTTTTTAAGTGATGGGCGTAATAATCGAATGAATGTCTCGAAAAGTAAATCGAAATAATAATTATTTTTAGCTTTTACTCGATTGTTTGATTGCTCGTTTGAATCTCTCGACATTGAAATCAGTTGAAATAATCTAATGATAATCATTTCGATTAGAATAATATTCGAATAAAAATAATAAGTAGTATTGAAGAAAACAATCACATTTCGTAAATATAGGGCTAGGTTTATTTAAAGGCATTTATGGAAAACATTTCATTTGATATAAATAATAGATAATTTGCATAATATTATTGTCAAATTTATAAACACGCTGTATTTCCTCAGCCTGGTGTATATATTAATAAGTATTAATGTAGAAATAGCTAAAAATAAATAATAATAAGTAGAGAAGGTGATAGATAGCATGACTATCGTAATATTAATAATCTGTATAGTGAATAGTGTAATCTAAGACCGTGGTGTATACTGTATATTATATTATTACTATTATTTATATTGAAAATATTCTCAATCGATAAAACGAAATTAGTTATATTATTAACATAATACCTATATACAATAATCATAATTCGTAACATTCCACTTTATTTCAAAATCAAAATTATTCGATTATTCTATTTTATTCATAATCGGATATGTTTCGATTACTCGATTATTTTTATTATAATCGAGATAGCTCGATTGCATAATCACTACTTATTTTATATTATTTGTATTACACCCGCACTTTGATTTATAAATTATTATGCGATTAGAAGCGGATTTGAGAAGGCTGGGGGGGGGGTGACGCACAGTGGGAGGAATTGCGGTTTTATCGCGACAAAAATAAAAAAAATATATATCAAAATATAGATAAAAACTACGTTAATAACATTTGTTATTATCTATAGGTCTTAAATAAATGCTTATCTAAAGTTATATATGTTTATATCATTACTATTACTAACCAGAGCGATGATAATTTAGAATAATCATCATTACCTAGCTATTTTCTACACAGTACACACGGTTAATGTTAATGCTTGTTTTCTGTTTTACAAAAGGTTAAATTATTAAGTTTTTTCAGTTTATATATTTTATATAATGGAAACTACTGGACAAGGTATGTAACAGTTAATAATAATTTATTTAACCCTTCAATTAAAAGTGAAATATTGAAACTGCTATTACGAAATACCAAAATTAATCATTTATTTTATAATTAAATTGATCTTAAAAAAAAATAGCATAAAATAGCACTCTAATTTTTATCATATAGTATAAGTAAACTTACTATTAAGTCAATTTTAAAATATGATCTGCCCAAAGTTGCCCATTTTATGTGTAGTTATTTTTATAGGTATTACATACCGTGATTTATTCAATGCGCTGAGAGGTCCACAACGTCCGCGACAGTTTAACCCGTGTTTCATCGATAGTCGTTCATTCTTATGTGATTACATTAAAAACAATATTAAAAACTCTATTGATGAACATTATGAAGCCGAATTGAATGCAAAAATTTTGGCATATACTACTTCATTAAAGCGAAAATGGTCGGCGGTTAATCGTACTGCAAGTACATTTATTTCAAAATACGAGGGATGGTTAGATACTAAATTTGATTTGCCAAAAAAAGAAAAAAAGGCGGTTGCTCTACGTGGTCGTCCATCAAAGCCATTTTCAGACTTATCTGAAAGAGCTAAAGTTCGTGAAGTTAAAGCATTAGTGGAGACAATATCACCAGATAGATTATTTCGTGAACGAGAGTACCACTTTTTAAAGATGGTAAGCATGCAGCAGCCGATTTATTGAAACAGTCAACTGAATACTCTCCAAATCGTCCTGCAAAAATTAGGAAAACTTTTCGTGAATCATTAAAAAAAAATAATTTAATACCATATACCGTAGATGAAGCGCTGGCTCATATGGTTAACTGTCGTATGACAAAAAATGTGTATCACCAAACTCGATTAGGCTTAAAAGAACATGATGTAAATGTGTATCCTTCATATGATCGAATACGAGAAGCAAAAAAATTATGTTATCCTGAGGGTATAGAAATATATGAATTTGGTGTGTCTATACCTCTTCAAAGTTTATTGGACCAAACGGTTAGGCGAGTCTTCCAAACTTTCGATTTACCTGAGGATTTAAATTTTTTTGAAAAATATATAAAGGCTGAGTTTATTTTTAAATGGGGGTGCGATGGGAGTTCCGGTCAAACCGAATATCGCCAAGAATTTACCCAGAATACAAATTTAACCCTAAATGATCCACATTCAAATAGTGATGGAGATAACGACACTGATGATTGTGAACAAAATTATGAACAAGATGTAGAATATACCGATGCAAACATGTTTTTATTTTCTCTTGTTCCTTTGCGATTAACTTTTGGTATGACTGATGACACAAATGATATTTTATGGAAAAATTTAACACCATCTTCCACACGTTACTGTAGGCCCATCAAATTTTTGTATAAAAAAGAAACGAAATATAATACTTGCAAAGAAGTCGAGGCAATTGAAAATGAAATAAAAGCCTTAGTCCCAATTGATATTGTTTTAAATAATATTTCTGTTCCTGTTCACTGTAAATTAGTTATGACAATGGTAGATGGAAAAGTTATAAATAATTTAACTAATACGTCAAGTCAAAGATGTTTTATTTGTAACTGCGGACCCAAAAATATGAATGATTTAAAAAATGTACAACAATTTAAAATTAATGAAGATAATTTGAAATACGGGCTTTCTACATTGCATGCATGGATCAATTTTTTGAAATGCATTTTAAATATTTCATATAAATTAAATATCCACGAATCAACCAGTCGCATGTCTAAAGAAGAGAAAGGGAAAGTCTTACAAAAAAAAAAAAAATATTCAACAAAAATTTTGGAATGATATGGGGATAAAAATTGATAAAATTGTACAAAGTCAAGGTACATCTAATACTGGGAATGTGGCAAGGAGATTTTTTAAAAATTCAGAAATGTCGGCAAAAATAACTGGTGTTGATTTAAATCTGATTAAAAAATTAGGTGATATATTAATTGCAATATCTAGTGGATATGAAATTAATTTTGAGTCATTTGATAAATATTGTAAAGAAACAGCCGAATTATACATTGAGCTGTATAATTGGTATCAAATGCCTCCCAGTATGCATAAAATGTTGTTACATGGTTCAATTGTAATAAAAAATGCACTATTACCAATAGGAATATTATCTGAAGAAGCGCAAGAAGCATGTAATAAAAATTATAAAAATTTTAGAGAAAATCATACGCGCAAAACATCAAGAATGAGTACCAATACCGATTTAATACATGCTTTATTAATTAGTTCAGACCCAGTGATATCTTCAAAGCGAAGAATTTTGAAAACACCATTTAAAGAATTACCATCCTCAGTGAAACAATTAATAATTACAGATAATGATGAAGAAACAGAAGATTCAGACATATGTTCTGATTCAGAATAACATTTTTTATTAAATAAATACTATATCTATTTACCTATCATATATTCAAACAACTAATAAAACTTAACTATTTTATTAATTTTCTTTTGTAAATTTAAAATTATAAATTATAACATATTTCAAAAATAAAATATTTCATGATTGTATTATGAAATATATTTTTGTCGCGATAAAACCGCAATTCCTCCCACTGTGTGACGTAAGCGATCGCTCCCCTTTGATTTTTTTGTGTAAAACCAACTTATCGGTAACCTCGAACTTCTCTTTATGTAAATAGATATAATATATATGTACTGATATGTACTGTGTATTTCAACTGCCAGAGAAAGTCATTTTCATTATTTTACAGGACAACTGTTCCAAGTGTTTTTTCTAATACACTTGTTTATATAATATTGAATTTTCAAAATGAAATATCTAATAGTACAATACTTTATTAAATTAAATTAATAATTATAAATCCAAAATAATTTTAATGTCACAAATTTTAGATTCAGAGAAGAGTGAAGAAGCTAGTTTACATTGATATTAATTTTAGATTCTAGGTAGAGGAAAATGTTAATTATTATTACTATTTTTTTTTTTATTTATTTGTATTCACACGTTTTCAGTACAGGGGCTAATACTTATGTGTTGCATTAAACTATATAAATAAAAAAAAAAAAAAAAGACCAGGCAGTTTTTGCACCATAGTCCATGGATAACATGTACTTCAATTTTTGGGTGGGATATTCTTGGTAGGTGTATTAAATTGAAAAAAATTATAAATTATATCTTCAATAAAACGGTTTTGGCTAGAGGTTCAGTTACTATTCATGTAACAATAGTTAATACATGGTTACCCCATTACCTGCATGGATTCCATGGTTACAGATTAGGGTAGGGTAGAAATAATCTTATTGTGGCGAGCGTTGTATTCTTCGAAAGCGATTCACTAGCGATTATACACTGTCTTCTCACAACTAGTGCAGCGAGCAGGATCTGAGTTTCCGGGCAACTGGTGACAGACGTCCTGAGCACTTGCTGGACAACCGCAAAACACCAGCAGGCCTGGGGTGGCGACACGTCAGGGTTTAGAAAAAAAAAAAAATTGGGCGACTTCTTTGCAGTATGATCGGAGGGGCGCTGGTGCGTTGGCGTCGGTGCAACGCTTGACCGCCATTGGCATCGCGAGTGAATATCGCACTGTGTCTCAAGAAGCTGTGACGGTCGTCGCGGGGACGACCTGCTGGCCTTGGAACGACTACACGTTCGAGGCTAGAAGGGCGTTAGAACCAATAGGATCTGACGACGAGGGGACCCTCCGCCGGGTAATCCGGCAACGCCGCTGACCGGACCCCTGTTTCTGAGGGCACGATCGGTGGCGAGGTGGGCCCGGAGGCTTCGGGCTACGGAGCCGCCCGCGGACAGTGGACGCGAGTGGACCCGGGTCTTGATACCTCCGGGACTGCTGTCTAGTTGGGTGAACAGGAAGCACGGGGAGATAAACTTCCATCTGACGCAGCTCATAAATATGAAACACGAACCCTTTGTATAATTATCGGCATAGTTTATATAATAGTAAAATCATTGTAAAATAGTTAGAAAACTATTGTTACATATATATTTTAATTCAAACCATCGTATTCAGCGTCGAAAAACTCATAAGATGCAATAAAACATTATCAACATTCAGCAATTATGTGTTATCTATAGATATCTCCTAATATCTGTCTGTATCACAGATATATAAATTTTATTATCTATATATTCTGTTAAAAAAGAATTTAATTTTTACAAGATGGCAGCTCGTGTGATTATCGACATCCTGTATATTTGCGATGAACATATTGGTTCTCTTTCAAAAGGAGTTACGGCGCTAAAGCTGGTGAATGGTAAAATTGAAGAGGTACATTTTAATTTAATAACCCGGATTGAAAAAAGAAATGACATTGACATAATATTGAAAAGACATGATGAAGTAACGCTATTAATCATGGAGAAAGATCTAATAGTACGGCTATCACATAATCTGATTAAGGTATTTAGTGCGAAGAGAGCAAAGGGTGTGTCGTTCGAAGTCGTGAAATCACGTATGGGAAAGGTTTCCATTTTAGGGGGCGCAAAAGCGAACATCTATGCATCGACGAAGGAGATTGGTGTTAGGCATGACGCTGTTTTAGACGATGACGAAATTAAGATGCCTGGTTTTATATCTTTATTGACGAGAGATGAGATTGATGTTGAGTATGATGAGAGGAGAAAACGAAGAGAGGAAAGAATTCAATTGAAAGAAGCGGGTGGCGCTAAGCTAAAGAATGAAAAATTAAAACCTATTAATAAGGTAATAGAAAAGAAATTTGTTAACACTACTGAATCAACTTTTGATGATTCAAGTATCACTGATAAGATTAAAAATATGCGGGTTGATGAAGATGGAGACACGGATGATGAGTCTAGTGATAACGATAGTGATGATGATGCTGAAGAAGGCGCGGAGGATGAGATCATTGAAAGGTTGCGTGAAAATGACAGTGATAACTATGAATATGCTTTAAAAGGAAAGGATAGCTGGAAGATTTCTGAGCAAGAGTTAGAATCGTCTGCATTATTTGAATGGAGCTACGATCTCAAGAAAACGAAGGGGGTCATGCAGTTCAGCAAAGCGAAAGGGTCAATCAATACGTCGTCGTATTATAGGCTGGATGGTGGTAGTGGCGCAGTGAGTTACCTTGTGAAATCAAAAAAATAGGGTTTGCGGCTAGACTTCACACATTCGCGTGATGCAGACAAACTTCGCGCGATGGTGATTGTCCCACCACCTTCCGCCTCTATGAATTAATTCTTTTTCTTACTTTTCCCTCAGGGGAAACACAATCATTGTGTTACGGGTCTAGCGAACCCGGGGCCCCGAGCTCCTCCTCTCCAAGGTATGGAGAGTTGGTCGTAGGGCTAACAACCCTACACCGTAAAAAAACTATTGTTAAGAAACCACCAACAAAGCCTTGGACTAGAGAAACGGATAACCCAAACGGAAAAAGGAAACGGAAGAACAAGAAGATTAAGATAGCGACTTGGAACACCTTAAGCTTATATCGTGCTGGTGCATGTCAGACTCTGACAGAAGTGCTGAGTCAGTATACAGTGTCAATCGCGGCACTCCAGGAAATTAGATGGACGGGTGAAGGACAGTTGAAGATCAACGACTACATTATTTACTACAAAGGAACGGATAATAGACATCATTTTGGGACTGGGTTCGCGGTTCATAAGAACTATGAATCGTGTGTACGCGAATTCAATCCAATATCCAAACGAATCTGTACAATACGCTTAAGAACTAAGCCCATAGAGATATGCCTCATAAATATACATGCACCAACGGAAAATAGTGATGAAGTAGATAAAGATGAATTCTACGAAGAAGTAACCAGGATCTACGACAAATTACCTGGAAGTGTAATAAAAATCATGCTAGGAGATACAAATGCTAAAATTGGGAAAGAACTTATGTTTGTGCCCACTATTGGATTAGAAAGTGTTCACGAAAAAAGCAATGGAAATGGCCTGAGAATAATTTCATTCGCGACATCTAGAAGTTTGGTAGTCAGTAGTACTACCTTTCCTCACAAAAAGATCCACAAATATACCTGGAAGTCTCCAGACGGACGGACTATGAATCAAATTGACCATGTATTGATTGAAAAACGATATAGATCAAGTATAACAGATGTGAGAAGTTACAGGGGTGCAGACTGTGACACGGACCATTTCCTAGTATTATGCAAGTTTAGGCTCAAACTACAAAGAGCGAATAGACATTTCCGAAAAACCCCAAAATTCAACATCGAAGAACTCAAAGATGAAGAAAAAAGACATAAATATACCGCTGAGATCACAGCTAAATTAAATGAAAGACAAGAAGA
>JAIPRM010015190.1:0-10293 GCA_025469315.1 Stegophylla sp. TES_Ste_2020
TTTTGTTTTTTGTCTACTCTGTAACAAAAAAAAAAAAAAAAAATATCATACCTACTAATTATATTTGCAAATAAATTAACAGAATAAAAAATGCACCAAAAATATTAAAAAATGACCGTAAATCGAAAAATTCCCCAAAAAATGCAAAATAAAAATTGTGCCATTAGATTCTGTATTTCATGAATCAAATTTTTGTAGAGACGACGAGCAACACATTAAAGCAAAAGAAAAAAAGATGCAAATGTATCAAGTTCCGGGCCCTAAGTATTATATTATATAACGCGTACCTATATTAATAGTCAACCGAATTGCGACTTTTTTCGAGAGAGGCAAATTATTTATTATTCTTTTTTTTCTACTAAAAATGTAACAATCGGTCATATCAGTGTTTAAGATTATAATTCTAATTGTCATAGGTACTTTTAACATAATTATTGAATTCGATCGTTATTTTACGCAAACAATATTTTAAAAATGTCGAGAACTGCGTAGTGGTGATCACTCTGATTTCATTTTTTTCACATTAAATGTGTCATTTTCATATCATTAGTAATATTATAAATACAAATCAGGCTTAAAAGATAAACACAGCTATCTTCCCAAAACCCAATTAGCTATACATACATATATTTTGTTCATAGGCATAATATTTTTCTTGTTAATTTTATTCAATATGACGGTATAATAATTAAAAAATAATTGTTCAAGATTTTTAAATATCAGAAATCGGAGTACATCAGGCATTGATTACACGGGCGTTGCACAATGTGTTAAATCTATCAATTTTAGTATTTTTAATTTTAAATTAATAAAACCAAAAAAATATTCAATGGTTAATAATTCAAAAATAAAATAATAACCTATTGTGTAAAGGTTTATACAAATAAATAAAGAAATACAAATCAATGTATTCATCGATTTCGCATTTAAATATTCGAACCTGTTCATTGACTGAATTTGTGCATTAATATCTGGTGTGGCATAATAAATAATAAAACAAAAAAAATTCACACATTGTGCGCTACCGTCGTTTATCTTCATTTCCACGTGATCACTGAAACGCATATTACGTACCTATATAATATAATATATTATAATGTTAGCTCATGAGATTTGGTTTTATGTAGTCGAGAGTGCTTATTATTATATATTGTGCTTTTCGTTAAAAACTAGCGAAAATAAAAGTGTACCCATGTAATCATGTTATGTGCGCTACCTCTAAAAATTAATTTTGGTAAATTACACCAAAACGCATTACGAATTTACTATAGTATTTATATATTATTACAGTATAGTACCTAACCTAACCTAACCAGAGTTGAATTGCAATGTGTCAATTGCATGTGGTCCAGCACGATCTAGGTGTATGTGAGATTCGTTATGATTTCCAGATTTTATTTTTATAAACACAGATTTTTTTTAATTTATTCGATTAAAACACTTTTAAATATTATTTAATTATTTGAAAATTAAAAAAAAACTGCTTTACAGAATCTTTTATTTTTCACAGAAATAAAGTCAAACCATAAATACTATTAATAAGGCATTGTTTTCCTAAAAACCTAATATTTTAAATGTAACAGTTGAACATTTTCAGTATTCATTTTAACTATACAGTGAGTTTTTAGTGTTATTAATCAGTAAGTAATTTTTTTCTATTTAATGTGCGTTAAATTCATGTAGTAAATTAACTTAAGAATATTATTATTATCGAATAACTTACTATAGTCGAAAAGAGACGAATAATGGTTATATTCTTTTTAATATTTGAATTATATGACGTTACGATGATACAATAATTAAAAAATAAAAACATTGTGAGACGCATATATTATAATTATTTTGGTTTAGTCATGAGACTGCAAAGATAACATGTGGATTTTTATCCACCCATGGGTGATGCAAACATATAACTAGGGGTGGTAAAATATAATGATAATAATTATTTATTTAGAAAACAATCAAGAAAATATTCATAGTTAGATAATAATCATAATATTGTAATAATAAAAAGATTTGCAATACCTCGATATAAGCCAAATAAATGTGACACAAATTACTTCCCCTACGTATATATATATATATTTAAATTACAAGCGTTGATAATAAATACGGCGGCGTGGACGAATCGAATTCACCGGCGGCGTATCTGTTTTCGCGTAACTCGCGGGGGGTTTTAGCGAAAAATCGTGACGACGATCGAACTGGATTTCATGAAAAATACATTAACTTTCGAAACCGTTTATTTTTCTGACTAAACAGTTCGCCGATATGTTGACTTTGACAAATGTTCGACGTTAAAGAATTCGTTCTGCTCGTTTGTCATCGCTCTTTTCCTTGCATCTGCCAAAGCCGGGTTTTCCCATAAACCTTATCATACGAAAAAAAACACATTTATCCATTTAGAGGTACCTTTCTACGTAGACACACACACACGTGCGATACACACATACAAGTATAATATTTAACAGCTATATGTACACGTACGGATGCAGGCGGCGCGTACGGAAAGAGAAGAAAAAAAAAACCCTCTTGTGAAAACAATAAGAGCGGCGAGTTTTTCAATAATATCCTGCACGTCGTCGTCTGCCGGCCGTGACGTGCGGGGAAATCACTGCGAACAATGCCCGTGGCGGTGCACCACCACCAGACACACCGGATGAAACGCCAGAGGAAACGCTTTTGGAAAAATATAATAAATAATGAAATATATAAAAAAAAAAAAAAGAAGACACGAAAAACGTATACAGAGGGCAAATCTCGGTGTTGAAAAATCACCTTTATTGTGTTTAAACGTAATTAAATATAGTATATAAGAAAGGAACGGTTGCGAAGGTGAACCTTCCCCGTCGCCGCCACCGTAATACCCCTCCACCAACTACATGTATATATATATACATAATATTTAAGGCTTTATTATTTTTCTTTCTTTCTTTCATTTTTTTTTTTTTTTTTTTAGGTTATTATTATTATTATTTAACCCCCATGTTTGGTACGCGCGCGAGAAGTCAACACCCGGAAAGTTGTAATTACCTCGGCCCGATTTAATCTCTTGTAAAGAATACTGTGCTGCCACTAACACTATACCACTACCACGCGGGTTTTCCGCCGCCGCCGGGCCGGTGGAGGTTTTCACCCTTCCACCAGCCAGGACCCCCCCCCCCCGAGTTTTTTCTTGCCTTTTTTTTTTTCTTCCTTTTTCGTGTGTTTGGCGCCCAAAATATATTGCATTTTTCGCGTCCGTAGTTTTTCATTTTAATATTTATAAATAGGGCAGCGACAACCACAGAGCCGTGCGCTCCGGAAGCCACCCCGGATTGTTGGAGCCTAAAATGAATAACTGTAATTTTTTTCCCCGCGTTTTTATTATTTTTCTGCGTGTGTTTTTGCGAGCATAATTACTAGTTTAAAACAATTTTTCCGAGCTTGCTGCACTGCCGACCTGACAAATGGGCGGTTTTATACGTTTTTTTTTTTTTTTTTTTAAATTTTATTTTCACCGTTTTTAAGCAGCCTCAATCAATGTGGGCGGGCCCAATTTCCAATAATTATGTGACTTCGAGGACGAAAATTGCCCATACGACCTAGTACAATATAAATTGACAATCATGTCGATATTTTATTGACGGCTTTGTTAGGTATCAACAGTTTATTCCATACGGTTCTTTTATTATGGAAATTTGATCATTTATTCATTTTACCTTTTGCTCGACTCTGAGAATTGGTATAAATGTGCATATTATCTGTATTCTTAAAATATGATTAAGATTCATGACAGGATGCATGGTTAAAAAGTAGATGTAAATTAGAGTAAAACTACGTTTTTTTTTTTTTTTTTTTTTTACATTTAAATATCTCTATTTACATTTTTGTGCTGCTGGCTTTAACATTCTAACAAAGTACTTTTTAAAACAACATTTCAATAATATTTAACGGCTATAATATAAATTATGGTAGGTGCAATACCACAACAGACATAAATAATAATTATTGTGCTTGAATTCCACGTTATTGATGAATTCCAAGTATCATTTAATTAAAATACGTTGTATAAATATTTTTCAAATCGATTTTCTATAGTATCTTTGTTACAATGGGCACAATAGATGCAGCTGTCAGAGTCCTGCACAAAGGGCCCGTGATAAAAGAAAATGCCATCATTCAAAATATTATAAATATACATATTTTATGCACAAAAAATGAGAGAGAGTGGAAATATTATTCTTGGAATGGAAATTATTTTTAATATAATCGCATTTTGATTAATATTTTTTGTGATGTGAAAAAAAAAGAAGATATTATTATGTTTCCACACAAACGGATAATATATGGACACGAGAAGTGTGCGTAACGAGAAATTTTTTCAATATAAAAAAACTGGACATAATTCGCACGATGGGCGTTCTTCGCACGACGGGTGGGATTCTCTTGACGGGTGTATTTAATTTTAAAGAAACGATAAATCATATCTTCAATAAAACGATTCTGAATGAAGGAAGTTAATAATATAAAAAATAAATGAGACACATTTTTTTTTCACATTTTCAACATTTTCTTGCCCCAAAATCTTTCTTATATTATTTTCTATCTACGTTTAAATTTTTACACAGTTCGGATTAAAAAATTGATGGTTTCCGAGTCGTTTTTTTCAAATTTTGGATAGTTTTTTCAAAAAAAAAAAAAATTGAAGAATTGAGAAATTCACAAAATGACATCTCTGAAGTACCATCTAGAGGCAAATCCAGTTTCAAAAAGTTACTGATCGAAACTTTTGAACAAGTATTTCCATACAAAAAGTATGGAACAGAAAAAAATAGGAAAAAATAAATAAACATCATTGTAAAAACACTAGCTTCTTCACTTCATTCAGAATCTAAAACTACGGTTGTTGTATTATACGGGCGGGCAAACTAAACCGCTGCCACGTCTAAAGCTTCGGTGACCCTGAATTTCGTAATATAAGTCGTCTTCTCCCTACGCTCCTCTCCTGCACCGTCACCCTCACCACCTTCGCCGTCCCGTAGTCGTTGTCAGAAGTCTTTATTGTGTGTTTTGTATTCAACGTATATAACAATCGAAACGTCGTCGTCGTCGTCATCAGGGCCGGGCTAGACTTATTACGGCTTATGATCAGACGCGGTGAGGGGAGGCGGTCGGTCGTGGGCGCGCGCACGGGAAGACACGATGATCCCCCGGGCCGGGTCCCGCGTTCACGAGTGGAATGCTTAAAACGGTTCGATTTTTAACACGCGCGAAACTTCATCCGTCACCCGGGAGCACGCGGCAACTTCGAGAGAGAATATAAACTTTTGCCGCGACTTATGCCCGGGATAAAGCCGATTTTCGACGGAAAACCGAACACGTCGTTAATCCTGCCGCCGCCGCCGATCAACAGCGTACACGTGCACGGGGACACTAAACGCGTTATTACACACACA
This sequence comes from Stegophylla sp. TES_Ste_2020, assembly GCA_025469315.1. NCBI lineage: Eukaryota > Metazoa > Arthropoda > Insecta > Hemiptera > Aphididae > Stegophylla > Stegophylla sp. TES_Ste_2020. The sequence goes on from JAIPRM010015190.1 coordinate 5,439, forward strand.
CACACACACACACACACGTGTAGTGACATCTGATGAGAAGCCGTGCGTGGGATTTAGGATCGTTTGTGTACGCGACACGGCTCTCAGCGAGACGATCGATACGCTGCAATTATTATCATCGTAACGGCGACATAATAAAAAAACAGCTCTTCCCGGTTTGGGAATCAAAATAACAACCGAACCGATCTGGAGATGGCTGTAGAAAAATGGGTTTTTATTTTTTTATCAGTTTTCAAAATTATATCACACAAGTGATGGCCATAATAGTTTCACATGACTCGTATAGTCATTTTGGACATAGCTGTGACTCTAGGGTGTTGATCACGTGTCGGAGAGTTTTCAAAATACTGAGAAATTAGGTTTTGAAATCGAGACAGCCCCCCTATGGAAACAAATCGGAACGGGATAAATGTGGATGAAAGGCGGTGTAGGGGTTCGTTTTGAACGAATTCCTCGACGGCAAACGCACGGCCGTAGTGTACGACAGACTTTAAGTGGCTGCGATGCATTCTCCACCTATGTGACCCCCACCTCTTAACCGTGGCTGTCAATCTCGACCAGCCGGCGTATATTTCCAAAAAAAAACCACACCCCGTATTGTGTACGGATATCATATTGTGCTCGTCGGACCCGAATCGTCTCTCTTCGTCTCCGTTGCGCCAGCCACGAATTTCAACACAAAGATCGAATGATATCAATTATAATAATAATAATAATAATAATAATAATAATCGATAGCGCGTTGCGATATGCGCCGCGTGTCCGTCAGTTTACCGTCGTCGGATCGACGTAGCGACACGGACACATTGTGCGGCGAACAATAAATACATATAAATATCACGTTATTACTTCGTAATAATAATAATAATAATAATAATATGTACACGGCCCGAGAAACCCCCCCGCGGTGGCAGCGATCGCGCGGGACGGCACCGCGCATTTCATCGTCGTCGCATCCGCCGCGGGAGAGAAGATGGGCGCGAGCTAGACGAACACGCGTGATTCGAAACGTTTAAAAAATCGTTTCGGGAAAACTTGTCACTGGTATATAAAATTTCCAACGCGCGTACACGTCTGTCTGTCTGTCTGTCTTCGTCCAAGTGCGCTGTAACCACCACCGCGTGCACGTCGTTATGTATTTGAACGCGAGATGACAAATGAGTTCGGCACAGTCTCGGACATACAGACGTCGGTCGTGCGCGCACACTCGATGATTGATTACACGTGATACGAACCGATGTATGTGATATGTAAGGACCGTCCGACCCCTCGGGCGGCTTCATAACGACGTGTGATCGTATACATGTATAGGGTGATTGTATTGGGAGAGGAGTGGGTGAGTGAAAATCGGAATCGCCATTTTATCGCGAGAAAAGTCGGAGACTCGTTATTTCCGCGGCGAGTGTGCACCGTTCGAGGGAAATCTCGTGTATTATATATTATTATTATTATTATTATTATTATTTTTATGTTTAGGTGTCACGTCGAGCGTAATAACGGACCGCATAATACTTATAATACGAACCCGCTGTATGACGTATGACGTGCACACACTCGTTATATTATATGCAACGCATGTGTTTATTAATAGGTAGGACGTTTGTGGCACTTGTTTGATTTTAGATTTTGCATAAATCCGTGTCCCGTGTGTATTTATCCGAAATAATATTATATCTCTTCCCGTGCGCATTTATACCAGGGGTGGCAAAACTTTTTTTTTTTGGCAAAGATTTGCTAAGAACAGAAAAATTATTGATCTTTTGACGATCGACTTCTAAATACATTTTTTTTAAATAATTATTGAGTAAATTGGGTATAACGATGATATCGAATTCTATAGCGATGGACATTTGATAAAATTTACTAAAAATACATTCTAACAAGTTCGACTTTGAAATCATCCCCGTTCGACTGTTTGACCACCCTTGATTTATACCCTACAGCAGTGGTACTTAACATTCTTCAAATAACGGAACACTTAACATTTTATAAGATTTTTCAATGCGTTACACGTCTTATAATAATTATTTGCCAACGATCAGATTAGAATCAACATTTTGGGAAGTTAACATGTTTACCTATTTGTTTAATTTGGCCTCCATTGATTATGCAATTTTGAAAAATCTGGGAGGCTTTGAATGGATTTTGGAGAGCGAAGACCTCAAACTCACCTGATTTCTGCCTATTTGTCTTATACTGTTGTATTTTAGAAATCAATAAAAATCAAAATGTTAAGTCAATAACACTAAAAATACGGTTTTTTTTCCACTGAGTTTTGATTTTTGGCGGAACATTTACCATAAGTTCACGGAACACCGGTTAAGAACCACTGCCTTACAGTGACAGTCGTGTGTAGTGTACTCATATGATATATTTTTTTTTTTTGCAGGGTGAACGCGGTATCGCGCGCGTAATATAACACGTCTACGAGACAACGGATACGTTGTGCGTACACTCTACGGCGTGTATTTGGTATGTAACACATTATAATATATTATGCTTAAATAAACATCTTTCCCACGAACGTGAACTAAATACCGTTCACCCATTCGATATGAACGCAGCGCGATAAACATACATAACGCATACAATAAGCGGTGTTACTGTTTACGGTGTGCGCATGCTAAACTCGTGTATGTGAAATCGAGTTTAAACTTATGTGAGTTACCATGTAAGTGATTCTCGTTAAAATGTGTCCACGAGAACTGAATACGGTCGAATATATTTTATATCATATCAAATCAATATTTTATCGAATCTCAAAAAAGTTTCGTTCAAGCCTCGGTTATTACAGTAAAACCTATATGATAACAGACATAGTGTTAAAATTCTAATAAATAATAAAAAAAAGGGGTGGGGGAAATAAATGGGATACGTGGAGAAATTTAAAAGAAGCGTTTCAAACGGGTTTCAAGAAACGTAAATTCGTGTAAAGTAGAACATAAAATAAGAGAACGGAACACCGTTTTTTAATAATATTATTAATGGTAATCCCGCATTAATAACTTACGCGAACAGTGAGTAGTGGGTGTCGACGTATTCGGCGGTCTTGTGTTCGGTTGCTTGTAGCGTGCGCGTCATCTGTCACCTCGGGTACGCGGGTACACGGAAACGCGACTCTTGATTGCACATTATTTTATCGAGTAAATTACAAAATATGCTAATGAATACAATAGCCACCATAATGACCACCGGGTTCGCTGTCCGGGGGCGAGTTGCGTTTGGCGTGGAGTTCCAAATACGACTAAAACGAAATAAATACCCGAAATCGGGACCGAAATCTATTATATTCGATGTACACACGTATATATATATATATATATATAAATTTATACGTGTGGGCAGCACGTCTCCGTCCAGCCACAGCCGGGTGCGTTTTCTACACCCAACGATGTGATACATAATATAACGACGGTAATGCGTGTGTATATCGTACACATACTGTATACCTGTGTATTATGATGCGGTTCGAGTGGTCCTGGGACGCGGCCAGACCATCATTATAGAGAGGGAATCGATAAAATAATTATTATTGCCGGCCATTAGGAAATAAATGAGCCACCGGTCGGTCGGTCGTCGCGGCGGCGTTTGCCTATTGAATTATGTTTTGAAAATATTGAGGAAGGTAAAGGGAGCAGCACGCTGTGAGCCTGCCACGAACGTGGTCTTTGCGAGCGGCGCGTATAGCCTGCGGCCAAACCGAAATGACACGATATATTTCATACGTGTCAACACTCCGCCACCGCCGCGCCAGCCAGACGACCGTCGTATTACATATACGTACACTTATTATACTCTCGTACTCTCGCGCATTTAATTTTTGTATAATATTGAACACACGATGTTTCATAATATTTGATTTTAGCCTACTGGAGTTTCCCTCGACGAGTCACCACGGTATTGCATTTTCAGTCTTGAGACTCAACGGGGTTTGAAAATAAAATTAATTGCCTGAACAAATACTTGAAATGGTAATCTTAGTAGGATATTATATTTTGAAATGTAATAGACATTGCTCGGAACGAAAAAATAAAAACTAAAATAGTATAAATTGGAACAGATTTATACTTGAAAATATAACAAGCATAATAATGTGCGTTTTCAAGAATAAGCAATTTATCGATTTATATAATTTTCATATTTGTCTCTTTTTAGATTCTGATTGGAGCGAATTGGCTAGTTTTTACAATACCTAATGTTTATTTTTATTTTTATATATTTTTTCTGTAATCACGTTTTCGTAAAAGCAACAGCTTTTCAAATCCCGATTTTCCTCTAGATCAGGGATTCCCAACCGCTGTGCCAACACTTTTGTGCCGCGAAATTCTGCTGGTGTGCAATGTAATTTTTTTTCTTTTTATGTGTGTTAATTTATTAAAATGAATAAGTAGTTATATTTATAAAATTGACTTTGAAGTGTGCCGTAAAAATTTATAAAATGATCAAGTGTGCCGCCAAGTAAAAATGGTTGGGAATCCCTGCTCTAGATGGTATTTTTAAGTGGCCATTTTCGAAATTCTCAATAGTTTTCTCAAAGTTTGGGAAAAAATCACCAAAATTTACAAAAAAAATAAACTCGGGGAAATAGCTTTTTTTTGGCGAAACACACACACAAAGATCTCATCGATTGTTTTTTCGTTAGAACATATAACTCTAGCCTACAAGCGAGTGAGCATTAGTATGTAGCTAAATTTAATTGAAGTAAGCGAAAAAAATCGAGTTTGAGTTTGTGTTCACAGAGAATACGTCTCGCGACCACGTACCGTAACCGAGTATAATACAGTAAAACCTCTCTATAACGGACCCTCTATTAAACGGAATTCTCCTTATATCGGAAAATGTCAATAGTCCCGGT
>JAIPRM010015191.1:0-10293 GCA_025469315.1 Stegophylla sp. TES_Ste_2020
ACAACATTTATAACTACATAAAATTGATACCGTTCATTTTTAATCGATATTTTTTATGAGTTCATTTGTTATACTTTTATCAAATAAATTTCATGAGGTTTTTTTTAGGGTGAGGGGGTTAACTTCTAGGTTTGCTACTTGTAAATTATATTTTTGAATGTGCACTACTCCATTAAAAACCCACTAGCCGCCACTGTCTACCGTTATTATATTTATTTAATTATTGTTATTATTAGTAGTATAAATGTGTGTACATACAAACACACACCAGCAATCGCGTTCCTCGTTTACCGGTAGACGGGATGATGGCGAAGGTTAGGCAGATGAGGCGACTTCATTGATCACTACCATCAATTAGAACATACTTAAGTATATAATATTACGCGTGCGTGTAATTTTATCCAAACAATAAAATTATTATTATTATTATTATAACGAAGAGGGTGAGCGAATTATCCTGACATAATTCGAATCCGGTAAACGACCCACCTAAAGTATTCGATAGACGATTATTATTATTAAACACCGACCTACGTGTGTATTGATGTAGTTACTAATATACTACTAACGTATACAGGTGATCCTTCTCGCCTCCGTTTTTGAATTCCTTTATCCTTATGATAATAACAATATTATTATACATATGCACGTAACTGTCATTTACGCGTTAAAATTGAGATTGCCATTTTTGTCGCCCGACCTTAGAGACTCGCGCAGAAAATCATAATAATATTACTCACCTCCATAATCGTTTAAGCTAAAATGACGGTTTTAACACAATTTCCCGAAACGGTTTTGCGTAGTTTGCTCGAATGTCAAACAAAATCATCACAACATTGCGTTATAACGTTGTTATAATATTATGTAAAATAATATTTATAATCAAATTCTGAAAGTGGAAAATAAATTAAATTAAGAATTTGCAACAAGTCGTGTGCAATACGTCTATCAAACTCTACGTTAAGTTTCTTGTGAAACTAACAGAGTGTGTAACATAATTAAATTTAATAGATATAATATAAAAATACATAGTTTTCAATACGTAATTCAAAAATAGGACGTTAAAAAAAATATAATTTTTAGTAGGTACAAAATAAATGGCAATTCACAGTATAAACAGTAAAATTGATTGCGCAAAGTTTTATAAATTTATAAGGTTTGAAAATTAGTATATAATAACGGTATTAATAATCAGAGATGGTTTTAGGGGAGGGGCAAAAAAAAACAAATCCTTAATGTGGAATATTGTATCTAACCTAACCTAACTTAACTTAGCTTTTTTACAATGACATATTTTTATTTATTTTTGCTGTGAACATTAATTCGTACAAAAATACTGTCCAAAAACTTTCGACCAGCAAATTTTTGAATCATAATTTCCCTCTAGATGGTATATTTTAAAAATTTCAGAATTCTAAGTAGTCTTTCCGAATTCTGAGTTAAATTATCCAAAATTTGACAAAAATACCTCAAAACATTTTTTTTTTTTTTTTTTTTTAATTCAGACTTTATGATAAGTAGAATTTCATAGAAGAATATTTTGGCAAAAGAAAATTTATGATATGCACAATTTTTGTTATTTGTTTTCCTGTTTTGTTTTTTATCTGCTCAGAGTGTTTTAAGAAATACATTATTTTTTGTATTTTTTATCTATAAAACTGAAAGTTATGATTATATGATAACTGAAGCTTCGCTAAGAATCATTTCATTGAAACAATAATGTATCATTTCATTAAAATTCAAAACAACCACCAAGTGTATTATGTTGTTTCTATAAATGACAGAGACTTCCGAAATTTGTATTTTCAAGGATAAAATCTTCTAAAATTTCTAATTTTTGTATAATCTAATTTTTTTTTCTCAGAACTCCTAATTATTAAGTATCTACATAAATCGTTAAAAAAATTCTATGTTTCTTTTAATCTTCGGTCTTTTTTAGTATTGAACAGCATCTAAGTGATGTAAAAATTGATTTTTTTTTTTTTCTAATTAAAATTGAAATAATAAATAGTGACAAGGCTGAAAAACACATGTTATGAATGTTATGAAAATTATTCATCTGTTTATCAAAAAAACTTTTGTCAGGAAATATTTTTCGATAAATTTATTATTTTAGCTGTTATTTTATTAGATATGACTAGGGCTCGGGACTTATAGCACTTAAAATCATTAAAATAAGCCATTAAAAAAACGCTTAAAAACATCATTATAAGCACTCAAATAATAATTTAAAAAACTTAAATTTAAACAAAAATATTTATTTAAAAAAAAAAAAAAAACAATGAAATAAAGAATAAATCTTTATATTTATATTATAAAAAAATTAAACTAAATTTTCGAGACTGAGGATTTTATGGATTTTCTGAAAAATAAAATGTAAACAATATTTATAAATAGTTGAAAAAAAAATTAATTAAATCTTTCCGTCATTATTGCATTGAATGATCAAATGTTGCACGACGAATGCGAACGACAAACGACTACTAAACTATGAAATCATTATTTGAAAACATTATTTGTATTTATCACACCTATAAAACCACGACGGTCAAAAAATATTGACAGAGAAATTAGTAATAGACCGATAAACATGAACTCAATTATATTAATTTTGTTTCCCCGTAATCCAGTTCTAATTTGAGCGTTGGAATATTTTCGTTAACCCTGCAACGATGCCGCGGATGGCGACGGACTACGCGACAATATAGATAAGTTAAGAATTAATTTTAATTCTATCAAAAACAAATTTGCAGGAGAAAATCATAAAAAAGTAGAAAAACTGGTCAAAAAAGCAATAATCATCAGAAAAACTTGAAATAAGCATTTTTTTTGAAAAATCGCTGAAAAAAGTAAAAAAAAAGCACCTTTCAAATGTCATAATTGAACGTGTTGACATACACTTCTATAGCACTCTGCTACATTTTAAGTCAATCCATAAAAATAAGCAAATGCTTTGAGTCCCGAGCCCTGGATATGATAAACGAATCACTCCATACATTAAGTTAACGATAAATACATTTTGACGGTGTACATGTCGGGTGAAAACGACAAGTATCAATAAAGATAAATTTTTCGCATTGAAGTGGATCACAAACTTTCAACATTTTGGGTATATTATATTTTCCTTGCTAAAAATGTACCTGTTTTTTTTTTTTCAACAATATTAATAATTTAAATGCGATTTACCGGCAAAATATCAACCTAGTACAATGAGATTGAAAAAATAGGTTAGGAGGTTCGTACTTTATATTTTTAACTTCATTTATTCTGTATTGTATTAGTGAAGAAATGATTTATCGTTTTTTTTTTTAAATTATACATGACACTTCTAGAGTATCTGACCCGAGTAGCGATGAATATCCGTGGTGCGAAGTATGTCTGGCTTTCTTGTCTGTATTTTATTTATCTTTGCTATATTTTACTTTACTTTATCTTTGTTTATATATATATATATGTAATGATTAATGAACATTTTATTTTATATTAACTTTTGGTATTTTGCGTAGAACGGAAAATCATGGCTGCTATAAATAAATGTAGTTGTATCAACAGAGTCATTCACCTCGAGGAAACCCTTATTTAGAAGTAAACCAAGAAGTATTGCGGAAGAGATGAATAGCGTGACACGGGTAATTATGGTAAGAAATGAGTTTGGGAGGGAGTGGAACAGGAATGGTCCCTATTGGTGATTAAGCTGGAGAGATTATATTGTGATGGTTTGGACGTATTCAGAATAGGAGAAGAGCACCACTAGGGAGTTGAAAGGGTGTTTGGAATAGACATGAAAGGAAACCCGAGAAGAAATTAATAGGAATAATCAATATTATGATGTAGAGAAATGGGGAGTGGCAAGACGGAGCACAAGATTAATGTGGGCGAAGAGTGAAGAGAAACGGTAATTAAAAGTTGACGTAAAAAATAGCAAATGGACAAAAAAAATAAATACCACCTTCAGAGAAAAAGTCATTATTTGTAGAGTAGCGAATTCGTATGGAGAGAAGGGGGAGTGAGATTCCTGTTATATTTATACAAAATAAATAAGTAAACAGCTGCTCAAAAAATTCTATGTCCCTCTTCAAAGTTATTTTTAAAGTTTAATTATTATTGGTTAATATCGTCATAAAATTATGTGTCAATGACAACGTGGTTAGATACAAAAAAAATAGTACGTATCTATATATTACAGCGTTTCTTAAACTGTGAGTCGTGACCCCCTGCAGGTGGGTCTCGAGTCAGTTTTTAGTGGGTCGCGAGGATTTTTTTAAATACATAGATTCTATAAAAATTGTGTTTTTACTGAATATCACAAACAAATGGTGTAGTTAAACGTTTATAAAATTATATTCATTTATTAGTCAATAATTAATATGTAATAAACTAATTTTGTGTTTTAGAACACAAGAATTTTATACTGTAAATGTAAACCCTGCGGTAAAACCTACTGCAAATGTGAGTCGTAATAGATTTTTCGGGGAAAATTTGGGTCGTGGTCCTAAAAAGATTGATAATCACTGATATATCATATAATTTTGAGACTTTGTATTTATTCATCGGCTATTCCATTATTTTTTATCTTTTTTTGAGTTTGACACGTTAAATTTCGTTGAAAATTACGACTTTAAACTGAATATTTTTCAATTCAAGATAATATTTTCTCTAAAGATTATCAATAGTTATTTTCGTAATTTAACATTAATTAGTTATAACAAATTATTAATTATTCATAACACATACAAAATCGTTATGAAACTATCCAACAGTGATTTTTCGACCATTCAATAGTAGAAATCGTTTTGAATAAATATTATTTTATTCCAATAAAATAATTTAACGTTCTTCGGTATTTTCGAGATGAAATATCAGACAAAATTAAATGTGTACTTCGCACTTCGAGAAGAATTCTCTTATGGGTGTATTGAATTTTAAAGAATCGATAAATCATTTCTTCAATAAGACGATTCTGAGTGGAGATTAATTTTATTTAAGACACAATGATTCGCATATTATTGTCTATCTATGTTTAAATTTTCATAAAGTTCGGATTAAAAAAAGTATAGACAAGAAAGCCGGACGTACTTCGCACCACGGGTCAGATACTATTGAAGAGTGTGTATTATTTCAAAGAAACGATAAATAATTTCTTCAATAAGACGATTCTGAACGAAAGAAGTTTATAATACTTATAGGAAATATTATCTAATATAATATTTCTCGTATTTTGTAAAATATTTAAATAAGAATTTTAGTATTAAAATTAATACAGTAAATTCTAATGTTATAAGAACTTTTTTTTGCTGTTTAGCAATTTCCATAAAGAATAAGAAGCTTTGAAATTAAAATATAAAAAAATTATTATTTACACAAATAAATGTGTTTGAAATGCAATTTTATGTTATAATTGCAAAACTAATGAGTTTAAACCGATTGAGAGAATCGTAATAAATAAATAAAATAATTTGTCCGGAGAAAGACTAATTTATTTAATCTTGCCAGATTTATTAAAACAAGTTTTAACTTTCACGTCTATCATGCTTTACACACAGGTAAAATATTTAGATTAATTTCGACCGGATTTACAAAAGTTTCGCGCTTCAAAAGGTGTTGTGTAGGGATGAAGCGTCTTTTTTTCAATTCGCAATATTATTTTCGTATAATCTCCGCCCCTCGTCGTAAATCATTTTGAATTTGAAACGTCCTTGTCCGGCGGACCACGTGCGTCCGTCCGGGGGTGGTGGGGGCAGGTAGGTGGGATTCGATCGTTGGACGTCGAACGTGAAGAACCTTCGAAATTACAGCGGCGGCGATGGGCGACCGACCGACGGGAGAGTGAAAAATAAAACGCGAACGAATCATATTATTATTATTGTCATGACGACACATTGGTGTCCACGTCGCGGTGGGTGGACGGTGGGCGATTTTTGGACGGCGCGCGGCGGGGGCGGTGGGAAGGGTACGCGTAATGAGTAACGAGTGGTGGTGACAATAATAATAATAATAATAATAATAACAATAACAATCGGCGGCGGGACGGGGCCGCGTCGTGGTCGGATTCGACTGCGCCCCGCGGCCGTCGGTGGGCGCGTGTAGGTGGACGCGGTGTGGTGGCGGGTACTGTACAGCAGCCGACGACGCCGCCGCCACGCGTACAGGTGCTCGTAATTACTGTCGGGTCCCGCGCGCGCCGCCGCCAGCTCGTATACGTACGTGCCGCCGCGCGGAGCACACACACACGCGCGCGCGCGCGCGCGAGTATTGTCGAGCGGCGGCAGCGAAGGGTTTTTCTGGGCGCGAGCGGCGCGTAATAATTGCGCGCGACGGGCGCGCACACAAACGGAATAAGAAAATGTAATTCGGCGACGCCCCCTCCCCTCGACCACCACCATCCCTTTCTCGTCGTCTGAAAAGACGCTGACGCGCGCGTATTCGCGTGGCTGTGTGCGGCCTGTGTGAGATTGGTGGTGGGGGAGAGGAACGTAGGGGAGGGCTCGGTGCTCGTCAACTAATTAGCCACTAGTAGTTCTAAGTTTTAATAATAATTAAAAGCCGCGCGAGCAAAGTTGCGGCGGAGTCGGATATACGCGAACCGACTGTAATGTATTATTATTATTATTATTATTATTATTACTGAGCAAGACACAGCAGACTTTGCAGCCAGCAGTGACAAACTTTATCACGGTGTGCGTACTCCTACTATATAATATATTATAATAATATGTTATAAGTGTGTGTTTAATCCGATTGAGAAATTTTTTTTTCCCCTTTGCCTATATTCGCAATAATATTCTGCGGCGCGTCGATAATAATTATTGTACGACACTCTTCCGTGACAACAATACATATTATTATTGTTATAAAGATAATACGACTTCACTGTATTGGCCGACGGCAGGCCGCGCGCGCGTTCAAGACGCGACCGCCGCTTTTCTTCGGGTTAGGCAATGCAGCGCTGTTCCGTTTGGAATTTACTCGAACGGTGTACGCGGGTGTTCGATAACGCGTCCTCGGAGGACCGTCGCGAGAAAGGAGACCACTGCACGGCGGTGGCGCACGCGAATACACACAAACACCGCGAGCACGTCGTCTTCTTATCTGCGGTCCCGTTTAAATTATTGGCGGCCGTTATATTATGTTCTTGGACCGCGATAAGAATATTCTCCGGGGTACAGTTACGAATGAAACATTAACCGAACTTCACTGTTTTAAACCTAACCGTTCCACAGCGCTACTAAACTCTGCTGCGTTCCTGCACACCACCTGTATTTCCACCGAAACCTATCCTCCCCCGTCCCCCGTCCCCCGGATAACATTATATTCCGATCCCTCCACCACCGCCGCCGCCACGCCGTCGTCGTCCTACAACAGTGCCCGAGTAAGCACAAAAACAAGAAAATAACTTAAAAAGCTTTGGAAATTCACCCGTTTTAATATTATGTAATATTTACAGATTCGAAGGTGCGCGGAGAGAGTGAGGAAGAGGCGATGTTATCCAAATTTTTGAACATGTTACGTGATGGAAATTAAAATGATATTATTTTTGATAACGCAATCACCTTTTTTCCCCTTTTTACCGAATGTTGCCCACAACGAGTTTCAAAACCAAAACGTTATTAATAATATAAATGGATACATTTTTTTGTTCTTTTTACAGCATGTCGATCTACTAAAGGTAATATTTTCGTCACGCTCGTATTGTGTACCCAAATGATAATTATCGATGTCAATAAATTGGTGGAAAAATGACTTTTTTCTGTTCAATTTAATTTTTTTTTCCAGACTGGAAGTTTTCCATCTTTCATAGTAACTATCTGACTTCCGTTTTTAGACGTTGAGCGGGGTGAAGCGGAGCTTATGATTTTACAATGATGTTTTATTCCTTTTTTTTCTCCTTGTTGGAACCATTCCGTTACTTAAACAATTTTAACTACTTACGCGTTTTAGTACAACGTTGAAAAGGTTTCACCGGAATGATAAAAACAAGAACATAAAAGTTAAATTTTATTATACGGACAATGCGTAATATGCACATTTGAAATTTAAATTCTATCTATCTAATATGATGACCACTATCTGGTTATATATTAAAAATATTAATCCCACTTGATGAAATAATGATGTGTCATACGTGCGGAAGGCTAAAAGTACAAAAACAAAGTAGTTGTTTTCGCCATAACATTTAGAGATATGTTTCATTAGAGACTAGTTTACACAACAATAAATACGAGTTCATATTAATTTATATATATATATATATAAAATACTACAGTATGCAATGTGGAAAATCCGGGTGCGTGCATAATAAGAAATAAAAGGACAAGGGAAACAAATTAAGGGTTTGTGAGCGAGAGGTACATGACAAAACCCATGGGATCACTACGTCCTTTTATGTACACTTTATCGTATAGAAATACTTGTCCAATAGTTTCAATCAGTAACTCTATAATAAATCTGTAATCACACCCAGATAATACTTTAAAGAGGTCAGTTTTCAAATTTTTCAATATTTTTTCCAAAAACGAAGAAATCTGTCGAAAAATTAACGAAAAACGATAAAATATGCTATTATCGGAATTTTCACGAAATTAAAAATGGTTTTTTAACATAACTTTAAAAATAATATAACTAGAAACTTCTAAAAATGGTCACGAAAACACTCCATAATAATTTCAAAAACATTTGATCGATTTTGAGTTGAGTATAGAATTTTGAAAATATTGGAAACATCTCGTTTTATGTTAGATTTTATGTAATTATGTAATTACGTTTTGTCTTGCGAATTTGATAACCAAATATTAATTAGAAGTTAATTTATTTATAGTTTACGAATACTCGAGAAGGTTTATTGTAATTTTCGATGCTTTGTATGGTCGTTTTGTGCAAATATCAAATAGTAATATTATTGTTGATATTTTTTTTTATTAAATTTGTAGCCGTCATTATATTTTCGACCGCCGTGTCCTTTTGTATTAAAGTATTTCATACTTTGTGACTGCACCGATAATTCCATTATACATGCAAAAGGCGTAAGTGGGCAGCGGTGCCCAACCCGTCTGGAATAATATTGTCTCTAGGTGGTGAAATACGGCTGCGGCGGTGAGGAATATTATTTTCAGGGACTACGGAGAAACACGTTCATATTACACACACACACACACAGATTGTGACCGAGACCCCGTAGCAGCTAGCCGTGCAGGCCGGCGCCGTAAAAAGGGATATAAAATCCCTTTTCCGAAAAAAAACAATGGCTGGCGGAAAAATTAATATTTAATTTCCACCTCTCGTACGGCGAGACCGGGAGGCTGCTTTCGAGAAAATATACCTATATATATATATATAATAAACATTATACGATATAAAGCGTCCAATTACACTGTGCCGCCCGGCCTTGGGAATTCACTTTTTCATAACCTTCCCCGCCGCCGCCGCCGCCGCCGTCGTCGTCATCCATTGCCGCGTGTCCCCCGTGCGGTCAGGGGTGACTTATACACAGAAATATCACATATTATTATACAACGCACACTTTAGAAAAACATTATGTCGTCCGCGTTTTTGCAAAATTTATTCCGCCGCCCCCTCTTTTGGCCCCGCGTTATAGAAAACACAAAAGTGCGCATTAATTTTAACACCCACTCGGCGGCGCAAACGTCGCGCTGCCCGCGCACACACACACACACACACACACACACCAACGCAATCGCCGACCCTCCGACCGTCCGAAAAATGTCCGCTACGATATTATGTTACACACCCGGACACGGACGACGACGACGACCACACGAATTTCGACTCGGACAAGACGTTATCGCCGATAGCCGTTTTATCCGTAAATTTGGCCCGAATAAAAATATATATAATTATTTTTATTTTTCTTATAATATTTTCGAGAACCGTTTAGCGTTACCAAGAGGACACCACGCGAGGAGGCGATTCTCATTGTCGTTCAACAATTGTTTTCATTTTTATATTATTTTTTCACAGTGCGAAATTCTTTACATGGATAAAATTGTTAAAGTGTAAAATTTTTAGCGCGAAAAATACAAGTAAAATATATTTCGTGTGAAAAATTATAGAGCAGTGGTTCTCAACGGGGGCGATAACGCCCCCCAGTGGGCGGTGAAGAGGTTCTGAGGGGTGATGAATATGTTTTGGGCGACTGGGGGGCGTTGAGAAATCCTTGGGCGATAGGGTGGTGTGTGTTGAGCATAATTATTATATTTACATTAAAGCTAAAATGTTGAAGAAAAATAAAAAATAAAATACAGATACTCCGCTGAACGACACTCCATGGCTTATCTG
>JAIPRM010015192.1:0-10292 GCA_025469315.1 Stegophylla sp. TES_Ste_2020
ATTTTTTTTATCCAACCATTAAGATGAGCTTTAGGGGAATTACTTATATTTTTTAACATTCCATCAATGTTAGTTACATCAACATTGGTAAAATCAATTTTTGGAATAGCTATATTTAGTAGAATTGACTTAAAATCCTTTAAAGTAGTTTCATTAATAGCTTCTTGGTCAATTAAATCGATTAATTCAAAACACAAATGTCCAATAGAAGTTCGTAAATTAGTGTCTTCCTCAAGTACTTCCATTTCATACCAGTTAAGCCAATCACTCGCACTAAATTCGCACATATTCATACACTTGTACAATATCACATCATAAACTCTTTTAAACATGGAATCTTCATCAAATGTTTTCACTGTTGAGAAACGATCCGCTTTTAATTTATACATAGGATACTGTCTGTATGTATCAGGATTAGATCTGAATTTAACGAAATTTATGAAAATTATAAAAATGCTTCTGGCACGGAATCCATTGTAATTTGATATATCTTTACGTTCTTTATCTGTACCAATTATTCTTATATTATGAGGCATAAAATCTGTATTAAAGACCACCGTCGCTTCACTGAAGTTGTTTAATATAGAAGCTTCCATACTAGAAGACAAAGGTGTCCGTTTCATACATTTTAATAACGAGTCAATTAAAGTTTCAGTAACTTTTAGTTGATTTTCTCCATTCATATTTTTTATTTCATCCAAAATAATTTCAATGATATCCCGGCAAAACCAATAAGGAGTACACATAATGACTTCAAACGTATAACATTTTAAATTCAATGCTTCCAAAACTTTATAATACATGTTTGTCTTAAGGGGTTTACCATGTATATATCGATTAAGGTTAAGTGATGGATCAGTTTTAACCCAATTGCAATATTCTAACTCTATGTTTAAATATAAAATGAAATGTGTTAATCTACAGCTATGAACTGAAGATAAAGGACCTTTAGCTCCTAAATGTGCATTGACTATATTTTGAATATCTGCCATACTGATTTCATCTATAAAACAAAAAATAGCAATATATTAAAATATAAACATAGAATTATTGTATTTTTATTTAGCACAATATTTAATTAAATAACCTGAATTTCAATGCTTATTTTATGTAGAATTGATTAATAGAAAATAAAACAAGTATTTTTACATCAGTGGAGTAACCTAACTACCTAATCAACTTTGAATTACATGCAAACAAAAATAATTGATATTCAAACATTGAATATAAAAATGAATACATAAATTACAAAGCTAGGTATTAATGAAATGTTTTAAAAATTAATTTTGAATATTTTTAAGTTAAAAAAGCCATTCTTCGCACTATGGGTATATTTTCGTTACTTGGGTAGGATTCTCTTGGTTAAGTATATGTATCATTAATATTAGTAGAACTATAAAATTGTGAACATATTTTGTATTGAATAATATAAATGCTATAATATAAAAAATTCATAACTCTTACTAGGTATCTTATATTAAGTCAATATACCTTTTTTACGTTAATATAATCTAATATATTAGTCAGTGAAACACTAATGAGGGAACTAAAATAAGTATATCGTACCTAGATAAATCAATTAAATTCAATTTAAGTTCACCATAATACAACAATAAACGACTTATACTTTATTAAACCTTTGTTATATTGTTTTATGTAATTTTTTCTATAGATAATACAGCAAAACATATACAGCATAATCGTATGTGGGTACCATAGAAATTTCTAAGAAAATATAGATAATGCGTCTAATTTCAAACCTACCTATAGCCAATTTTTGAAATTGTTCACAAACAGCTAAATTACAAAAAAGTAAAGCAAAGTAAAGTAAAAGTAAGAAAGCCGGACATACTTTGCACCACGGATATTCTTCGCTCCTCGGGTAAGATACTCTTGGTGGGTTTGTGGAATTTTAAAGAAACGATAAATCATTTCTTCAATAAGACGATTCTGAATGTGGTGCGAAGTATGTCCGGCTTTTTTGCCTTTACTTTATTTATTATTTATTTTTTTTATCTAATAAAGGAAAAAATATTTAATGAGAAAAAAAATGTTATAGAAAAATGTCCAAATTATTATTTTCACATTTTCAAAATTTTCTTGCATCAAAATCTTTCTTATATTATTGTCTATCTATGTTTAAATTTTCATAAAGTTTGGATCGAAAAATGATGGTCTCTGAACTTTTTTTTTTCAAATTTTGAGTAGTTTTTAAAAAAAAAAAAAAAAATTAAAGAATTGAGAAATTCAAAAAATTACCTCTCTAAAGTACCAACTAGAGGCAAATCCGGATTCAAAAAGTAACTGATCGAGACTTTTGTACAGGTAGATTTATACGAAAAAGTGTCCACAGAAATAAAAGGAAAAAAATAAACATCATTGGAAAAATATTAGCTTCTTCACTTTGTTTAGAATCTAAAATATAGTTTAAATGAATGTTAATATTAAAACTAGTTATGGAAATTTTAAAATGTATCTTATCAAAGATCTGTAATACATACATACAGTGTATGAAAAAGTATTAAAAATATGTTAAAAACAAGTATTGGATTACTGTTGATTTTGAAGTAGGCAGTGGCGTAGCCTGGATTTTCTCATGAGAAGAAGGGGTTGCAAGTTTTATTAGTAATAACTTATCCAGTGGCATAATCAGGGTTGAGAGGAAGATTGAGGTGTATACAATAATGCTATACCAGGGCTTTGGTCATTTATTCAGGTTACTCGTGTTGAATGAAAATTCAGATGTTTTGGGTTATTAAACATTTATGGATATATGCATGTATATTTATTCGGGTGAATTATGATTTAAGGCTAATTCGGATGTTAAAAAAGCCGGACATACTTTGCACGAAGGGTATTCTCTTGACGGGCATATATTAATTTTAAAGAAACGATAAATCATTTCTTCAGTAAAACGATTCTGAACGAAGGAAGTTAATAATATAAGAAAAAAAAAATTTTTCGAAAAATGTCCAAATTTTTTTTTCACATTTTCAAAATTTTTTTGCGCCAAAATCTTTTTTATAGGATTTTTTTCTATGTTTAAATTTTCATAAAATTCGGATCAAAAAATGATGGTTTCCGAGTCGTTTTTGTCAAAGTTTGGGTAGTTTTTTCCAAAAAAAAAAAAAATTGAAAAATTGAGAAATTCAAAAAATGACCTCTCTGAAGTACAATCTAGAGGCAAATCCGATTTCAAAAAGTTATTGATCGAAACTTTTGGACAAGTATTTCTATACAAAAAGTTGTACACAGAAAAAAAAAAAAATAAAAATAAAATAAAAAATAAACATCATTGTAAAAACACAAGCTTCTTCACTTCACTCAGAATCTAAAAAAACATACTGTATATGATTTAATATGAGAGTTTTAATGCAAATTTGATGTAATAATCAGATTTTATTTTTGAAGTAAATTCAATGCAAAATAATACTCAAATTTTTTATTGAAATAACATATACCTATTAAACCCAATGAACTTAATTTACTAACTGAAGAATATAAAAACTAAACATATTTATATAGTGGTTATTTTACAAATATGTTTTCAATCTTTATAATGTCATAAAATATCGTTCATTAGTAGGTGTTGTTACTGAAAGTGCTGCTAAAATCAGTAGGAATTTAAAAGTAGGTAGAAAAATTGTTGTATTACATTGTTGAAGTACGTTGATAGAATTTTTTAAAAAATCTTAAGTTCTTGCAAATTTTTTTGGCCTAATTTTAATTTTACCCACAACTGCTATAATGCACTACAATTTAAATTGTATTAACATACCTATTTTCACTAGCCAAGTTATTTTTTATTCGGTTAGTATACTATTGGATAAAAGTAAAATAAAGTTTGAATTTTCAAATAGGGTGTCTCAGTATGATTAGATAAATGCAATAACTTTTGTTCAATTAATAATTTTCAACTTTTTTTTTTTTTTAAATTATTACTACAGCATTGTGCAACAATATCTAACTTATATTATCCTATATACTTAAATATATATATATATTAGGACCCAAATTTTCAAATTTGAAATTTCATTCTACAGATTTAGAAAAAATTCAAAATAGCCACTTCGTGAATCTGTTTTTTAAAAAAAATATTGGTGTTTAGATCTCTAATTCATTTTCTACTTTTTTGAAAATTTTAGAATAATTTAATAATATTTTCAGAATACAGTAAAACCTCGTAACGACGCTTTCGAAAGGGAAATTGTAAAACCGTGTATTATGAAAGAAAAAATTAGAAATATGTTCATAATACAACTTGTTATGTACTACACAGTAAATTAAGTACATAAAATTAATAAAGAAATCATCAAATATAAATACAAAAAAATTATTAGGAACATATTTTTCAATTTTTTTTTTTTATAATTCATTTTATAATTTAAACCATATCATGATGTTGATAATATCCATCGATTTCATTATCAATAATAGATAAACATTTTAATTTATCACTGAATGTATTAATCAGGTTTTTTCAATTTTAAAAGGTTTGAGAAGCTAGAAAATAGAGTGTATTATGCAGGATTACATATTATGTGGTGGCTTATTAAATGTGTTTTTTTCAATGTTAAAAGATATACAAGTACCTAGTACCTGAAAAAATCTGCATATTAAGCGATTGCATCTCGGCGAGGTTTTACAGTATTACCATTGTTATAACGTATTTGACAAAATTATTAAATTATTCATAAACTTAAAAAAATCGTAGAAAATAAACAGATTAACCTATAAGAGATTTAAGCACCAATATTTTTCTAAAAATTCAAGTTTACAAAGTGGCTATTTTTAATTTTTTCTAAAACGGTAGCATTAAATTCTAAATTTGAAAATTTGGGTCCTAAAAAAAAAGTGTGCGTTATTACAATAGCGCTATTTAACTGTAGTAATTTTTTTTTTTTTTTTTAATTTAAAAATTAGGTATAGAAGAAACAAAAGTTATAGCGTTTGTCAAATTATAATAGGACACCCTGTACATCTGTGAGATAAAAATCACTTATTTAATTGATATGAAAAATTATCTGTAAGTAAATGGAAATAATAATAAAGAAATTCTATAATTTTCTGGGAAATTTACTTATTAGCTGTAAAAGAAATAAAAATTTAAATATTTAAGGCATCGCATTAAGATTTAAGCTAGGTTCACATGGAGAGCGTTAAACGCGCGTTTACAATTACTATTAATTGCTATTAACTGTACACATGGTAACGCGCGTTGGATGGCAATGCGCGTTCAACGCAGCGATAACGCAAAAAACCTGTCAACGCGCGTCAGCGCAAGTTGACGCGCTTTTGAACATTGTACAGGTTTGCATTGACGTGTTCATTTGCAACGTGTTTTTCAAGGCGTTACGTCGTTTTTCATCTACAATGGAAGAATTCAATAATGAATTTTTCATCGATGAAATCGAAAAAAGGCCCTCGATCTGGGACATGACCAGTCGTGATTATTCAAATAAAATAATAAAAAGAAATGCCTGGAAAGAAATAGTACTCATTTTTTCTGAAGAAGGTTGTACAGAGGAAAATTTCTTAAACTTGGATACAGCGTGATGTACAAGCTTGTACTTAGTCTGTTTTTTAAAATAGGATGAACCCAGTATTTCCTATTTTTCTGCCTACGACGCATTCGTCTATATAAGGTCCATAAGCATACAGCTTCTGCTACATCCATCTTTGCCGGAATAAAAAACACGACTGACTATAGTTATACGCTCGCTTAAAACGCTTAAACGCGTAAAATCTGTAATTCATGTGAACACTGACTAAAAACGCGCGTTTAACGCTTCTCATATGAACTAGCCCTTAACATTATTCAAAATAATTTTTAATTCATTTCTGCTTTTAATCTTGAGTTTTTATTTAAATTTGATATGACTTTAGTGATTTAAAAAGCTTGAACCCAAATCCAGATCTATATTTTATATCTGAAGAAATTTACTTAACATTCAACACATACTCAATATTTTTCCAAAAACTTAAGCCCAATACTAAATCCTGGTTGTTTTATAACACACAAAAATTAGTACATTCCCGATGAAACATCCTAATCAAATTAAATACAAATTTCTTTTAAACTATCAACTATGACATTAAATAACTAAAACAAAAAATAATTATTGATTCACATCGATCTATCCATCTAACTGAACATAAATTTTAATCATTAATAAAGTTTGTTATTCAAATTATGTATTTAGAATTTACTCGGCTGGTATTGAGCTATTTTAACGTTTCTTTAAGTAGGTACCATAATACTACAATAATAAGAAAAAAAATCAATGGTTGGGATTTGAACACCCAAACCCCCTCACTACCACTGGAAGTAGGTACCTATACAAATAATTAGATTGATTATGGTTCTAAAATCAACCCTTACCATTTCCTTACATAATTTAAATCAGTTATAGCTATGTTTGATGTTTAATATTTTTACGTACATACCACATACCTAATAAAATATGGAAATTTAGAATATAAAATAAGATATTTTGAAAATTTGTTTTTAAAATTAGATGCCTCAGATATGAGGCACAAATAGTGCAAGTAATTATGATTTATGATTAGTGTAACTATTAAGTACACTACCAATCTGTGTAACGAACCGTACCTACCGATCTGTTTTAATCTGTAATCTCTTTCATAATTTCCATGATCAATACACAATATATTATAACCAGGCACGGATTAAAAATATTTACTAGGTATAAATTGAAATAGTACTCATATGTTACATGATTATTCCTTATTATTTATGATGAATATATTTTTAGTTTTTAATTTAATTCCTTATCCAATTAGCGATAAAATATGTATAGGTATATATAGTAGGTGTACATAGTATATTATACTAACTTGTCGGGGGACTATCATATCACTAATGTTTGTACTTTGTATTTATACTTAAATAAAGGCTAGATAGATCTTTATAGTCCAGGCGTAGATGCAGTCTACATTAACAGGAAGGGCTGATTAAAAATACTTGTCAAAACATTAGCTACATTGAATTAGGTACTTAATTCAAACATAAATTTACCTATAATAAAAATATTCTTATCCGAGGGGTTTTGCAAATTTCATTAATAGTTTGGTAATAACATTTATTTAAGGGACATTATCAACATTTTTTGATTGATACCAGTTTTAGTAAAATTGAAAACTGAAAAAAAATACCACTCATGAATTTCAATACAACTACCTCTCTTAAATTTTTATAAATGCTCCTTTTTAACATATCTTTTTTCAATATGACCTCATTTTATCCGAATAAAAAAAGTTATTATTATTATTATTATTATTTGGAGGTCCCAGTGGTTTTCAAGTAGTTGATACCTATTTAATCAAATCACCGATCTGAAATTTTGAATTTTAATAGAGTCCAGTGACTTATTTAAATAGTTGAATTCTGATGATTTAGCTTGAAAAATGTTATCAAAATGTTTTTGCATATGATACGTTTTATACAATTTAACACCAGTATACGGTTGTTTGGAAGTGTTGACACATTAATTATAGGTACCTAGGTACTATTGTATTTTTTAATAGTTCAAAGACAGTTGGAAATTGAAACATGAAAATAGATAATAGATACCTACCTATATATATTTGTATGCAAAATAATATAAACTCTGATGCTAGGGGAAACCCTATGATCTTAGCGTTGCTGCTGGCTGTAGTCACCCAGTCACGATAGGTTAAGATAGTTATCTCTATCAGCATCCTATAGCTAAATAAAATGTTATAAAATTAAAATAGGTTCGTGACTTCAGATATAAAAATATTATGATATATAATAAATGCAATTTTATAAACAACAAATTAAATTTACACACTATGATACGCCTAGTAGAGGGAGCGGCCGCCCCTACCGCCTCCATTGAATCAGTCCCTGATGATGACATAGGTATTAATTAGAAATAAATAATTTAAGTAATAAAGTTTATGATGGGTACCAGTTTTGTTTTGTTTCAATTAAGTAGTTAATTTAAAAATCAACTCCAAACAAAATGCAGGTTTAAGTGCTCCACTGATATTAGTATTCTAATAAAAGTTGTCTAAAGACAAAAACAGAATTTTACCAATCAATAATAATAGTAATTAGGGAGAGGGGGGTGTACATTATTGAGATGATTGTCCTAAGTAGTGTAATGTTGTACCTGCTTACTGTTCAGCATCAATTGATGTGAACAAACAAATCGAAATAAGTTTCAATGACGGTCAAACCTTAAAATATGATGCGTATTTACCAGACAGATACGCGAATATAAATTGCACGATAATAATGTCAAACCTAACCTATCCCATAACCACCGGACCGAGTAGCCCACCTAGAACCCTTAACATTTTCGGCCTGACATACGAAACTACAAACGCAAGCGAATTACTACGCAAAAGCAAAACCAAACAATGAGTACTAACCATTGAGAGAAGTTCTAAAATCGGAGCACTTGTTGATGTCGTCCAACAAATTAAAGATAAACTGCATGTTTTCGCTAGACTCCATATCGAATTGAGTGGCGCGTGCCGTCGTGGAAAAATGGCGGTCGTCGAGATTCAGAAACAAAGACGATGAATGGGGCCGGGCAAGTTAAAGGCGACGGCGATAGAAAAAAAGTAAAAAGGAGATCGTAGATAACGGAAAAAATAAACTGTAGGTACGCGATCGAGGTAAATGCCGTTACCGAGCAATAACGGTTGGCTGCGCGGACTAGTGTCCGATCGGCGGAGCCAGTCACACCTACAGCTAGTTGTTAGAACGTCCGGCGGACAACATCTAAAAAGTCGACAAAAACGTATAGCCGCAACAAATTTCGGTCTTTGGTAGACGACAGTGGCGGTAGAAAAAACACAACGACGCAATGGACACCAACCTACGACGATCGATTGTGATCGCGTTTTCGCGGATGCTATTACCACAATACCACAACAATTAAAATGTATTATTATTACTATTACTATTTTCAAACGCGCAATACTCAATAGCTGCTACTGGGAACAGCGCTTTGTGTACTCTTTGTGATAAACATTAAATTCAGCTGCATCTACTCGACTGATAACGGTATTCCCGAGTTGTGATAGTACGGTACGCGCGGGAGATTCGTCGTTTGAAACCACAGATACTAAA
The DNA here is from genome assembly GCA_025469315.1 of Stegophylla sp. TES_Ste_2020. NCBI lineage: Eukaryota > Metazoa > Arthropoda > Insecta > Hemiptera > Aphididae > Stegophylla > Stegophylla sp. TES_Ste_2020. Next base: position 9,128 of record JAIPRM010015192.1, read on the forward strand.
TGTGTACAAACCATGATCAATTTTAGATCTATTTTATCATGTACTAAAATATTTATATTATACCTAACACGTCCTACTGTACTATAAATTTGTAGCAGTGGTTTTCACGATTAAATATTATACTGGTTACACATCGGGATATGATAAAGAAACCTCTGAATTGACTTACTATTTATTAGAATACTGGAATATAATTATACATAATCATAATACAATAAAAACACCACTGACTGATTATTATTATACATTTATACATTACTACATTGGTATCAAAATAACAATTCAGGGGTGCTAGTATATCTTTGTCCAACAGCTAATTTATTCTGTCAGTTCTGTGGTCTCTAATCATTATGTTGGGTAATAGATTGAGCAATCTATACATCTTCAATCGTGGTGGTTTTCAACATTTTTGTAAACGCGGCACACTTTTTGTCTATTAAATTATCAAGGCCCAGTCATCTTTTTCTCTCACGAAGGCATTTTAGATTCTGAACGAAGTGAAGAAGCTTATGATTTTACAATGATGTTTATTTTTTCTTTTTTCTTTTTTTTTTCTCTTTCTGTGAACAATTTTTCGTATAGAAATACTTGTCCGAAAGTTTCGATCAGTATCTCTATAGAACCGGAATCACACCCAGATGGTACTTTAGAGAGGTCATTTTTCCAATTACTCAATACTTTTTCCAAGCGCGGTGAAAATATGTCGAAAAATTAACGAAAAATGGCTAAATATGCAGTTACCGGCATTTTCGTAAAATTGAAAATTTATTTTTACCATAACTTCTACAATAATGGAGCTAAAAACTTGATACTTTCACCAACTACAAAAAAACGGTGAAAAAAACATTTTCTAACAATATCAAAATGATTTGATCAACTTTGAGTTAAGTACGGCATTTTGAAAATTTCGGAAATATCTCATTTTTCGTTAGTTTTTATGCAATAAAATTTTTGATTTTTGATATTAAGGCTTGATTTAATATGATCTCACTGACATATGTGTCTAATTGATCTGAAAAAATCTCAAAAATCGTCAACTTTTATACCCGTTTGAAGTTAGAATTTCGACTGAATTCGTTAGTTTTACTTAAAATTACGCACTTTAACGTACATATAAGAAAATTGGCTTAACCGATTGTTTTGAAATTTGGTGGCTAGATAGAAA
>JAIPRM010015193.1:0-10292 GCA_025469315.1 Stegophylla sp. TES_Ste_2020
GGAGGCACATCGCCTCCCCTAGTAGATCTACATCTTAGAAATCTGTAGTTGTATAGTGTATACTTTTTAATTTTATTGTTTTATTCACTTAATATCATATTTTGTTTCATGTTAATACATTTTTAGTTTATATTTCAATAATACATTAATTGAATAAATGCATGCATATTTTGTACGTTTTAGTGCATAGAATTCCGGGTCTGATATTTTTTTGTCTTATATTATTAACGTCCTTCGTTAAGAATCGTTTTACTGAAGAAATGATTTATCGTTTCTTTAAAATTTAATACGCCCGTCAAGAGAATACCACCCATCGTGCGAAGTACACCCATCGTGCGAAGTATTTCCGGTTTTTTTTTTATTCCTGTTTGAAGTTAGAAATTCGACTGAATTCGTTAGTTATACCTAAAATCACGCACTTTAACGTACATATAAGAAAATTGGTTCGATCGATTGTTTTATAATTTAGTGCCTAGGTAGAGAATTTCATTGCGAATATTTTGGTGCAATAAAATTTTTTACGGACGAATAATTAAACATTTTACAAGGGTTTGACTGAAGAAAGATCGAAGAAATTACGACAAAGGCATCTATCGTTAAATGGCATTTACTTAGTCGTCACCGCGAAAGACCGTCGCCCCAATCGTGCGCTCCTTAATCATTCTCGTGGGAATCCCAACATAATTATGAACTATGTCGATATTTTTACAAAGAGATTTGTGTTGCATATTTATTAATAGTGACATACTATGTAGTGTTTATAAAGGTGGCTATGGTTTTAAATGTCCGTGTACAGTGTACAGTGCAATTCGCACGTTATTTTTTTTCTTATACTATCAACTTCCTTTGTTTAGAATTGTTTTATTGAAGAAATAATTTACAGTTTCTTTAAAATTCAATACACCCGTCAAGAGAATCCCACTCGACGTGAGAAGAACACCCCGACGATCGAAGTACACGCTTTTTTTTTTTTTCTGTAAACAATTTTTTGTATTTTGTATAGATGTGTACTTGTCCAAAAGTTTCGATCAGCAACTTTTTGAAACCGGATTTGTCTCTAGTTGGTACTTTAAAGAGTTAATTTTTTATACTTCTCAATTCTTCTTCTTCATTTTTTTTTTTTTAGAAAAAATATCCAATTTTGACAAAAAAGACTCAGAAACTATCATTTTTTTGATCCAGACTTTATGCAAATTTTAACATAGATAGAAAATAATAAAAGAAACATTTTAGCGCAAGAAAATTTTGATAATGTGAAAAAAGCTTTGAATAATTTTCTAATATTTTACTGGAATTTTCGTAAAATTCAAAATTGCTTTTTAACATAACTTCTAAAATAATGCAGCTAGGCACTTGAAACTTTCTCCAACTATTAATCTAATATTGTTCACCACAATATTTCATACAAATTGCAAAAAGATTTGATCAATTCCAAAGTAAGTATAGCATTTTTAAAAAATTTCTCATTTTTTGTTAGTTATTATGTAATATAATTTTTGATATTTGATATTTAGACTTGAAAATTTAATATGATCTCACTGAAAAAATCTCGAAAATCGTTAATCAACTTTTTTCTCTGTAACCGTTTGAAGTTAGAGTTTCGACGAAATTCGTTAGTTTTACCTAAAATTACACACTTTAATGTACATAAAAGAAAATTGGTCAAACCAATTTTCTTTTATAAAACCAATTGTTTTGAAACTTGGTCCTTAGATAGAATATATTATCATTGCGAATTCTTTGGTGCAATAAAATTTCTTACGGACAAAGAATTCAATATTTTACAAGGGTTAGACTAAAAAAAAAACCAAGTACGGACAAATTTTATTACGATGTGATATTTCTAGATAAAGACCACATAAAAGGTAGGTATTGTTATTCGCTTATCTTATCTTATGTATTTTGGATGCTAAATTTAATACGATACAAGCCGGATATTACGGTGTGACTTTTGGACTGCCACCCAAATACATTTACTAAGGTCACACGCCTTATCAGTTGTCACATATTACACGGACTGCCATGTATATGTTACGCCGAATTTAGCAACGCAAATACACGAACATACAATATTCGTGTACCTACTCAACGGTACAACTCTACTCGATCCGAAAAAAATTATATAAAATATACTTCTCACCCAACACTATTAACTAATAGTAGTTATTTGTTAAACATATCTATAATCTACTATTTTATATTTATATTAACTTCCTTCGTTCAGAATCGTTTTGTAGAAGAAATGATTTATCGTTTCTTTAAAATTCAATACATTTTTCAAGAGTATCTCACCTGACGTGCGAAGAACACCCCTACGAGTAAAGTACACACCTTTTTTCCTTGTAATTTTGTTTTAGATTCTGAACGAAGTTCTATGATTTTACAATGATGTTTATTTATTTATTTTTTTCTAATTTTTTTTTCTTTTTCTGGAAACACTTTTTTATATCTAGTTAACTATATATTATATATTATATATTATTTAACGTTTCTCAATACTAGTCCAAAAGTTTCGATCAGTATTTCTATAGAATCGGAATCATACCAGGATGGTACTTTGAAGAGGTCGTTTTTCCAATTTCTCAATACTTTTTCCAAAAATGGAGAAAATCTATCGAAAAATTTACAAAAAAAAGCAAAATATGCAATTAAGGATATTTTGTAAAATTGAAAAATACTTTATAACATAACTTCAAAAATAATGCAGTTAGAGACTTAAAACTTTCACCAACTATTAAAAATGGTCACGATAACATTTCATAGAATTTCAAAGATTTTATCAATTTTAAGTTTAGTACAGCATTTTGAAAATTTATCATTTTTATTAGTTTTTTTGAAATAAAATTTTTGATATTGAGATTTGAAAATTTAATATGATCTCACTTACATATATGTCTAATTGACCTGAAAAATCTCGAAAATCGTAAGTCAACTTTTTTTTTCTACCCGTTTGAAATTAGAATTTCGACGAAATTCGTTAGTTTTACCTAAAATTACGCACTTTACGGTTCATAAAAGAAAATTGACCCAACCGATCTTTTTAAAATTTAGTACCTAGATAGAGAATTTCATTGTGAATATTTTGGTGCAATAAAATTTTTTATGGACGAATAATTAAACATTTTACAAGGGTTTGATTGAAAAAAATTCAGAGAATGTACGGACAAATTCTTAAAATATTTCTAATTAGCAGCCAAATGGTTGGTAGGTATGGTTTTTTTGCAATCTTATATTTTTCGAAGCTGAATACGATGTTGTGAAATAAAATCTACGTGCATCAATAGTTTTCTATTTATTTTATTCTGTTTTGAAAATTCAATATTTTCAGTTATTGTACTAAATACTTACTATTTCAATAGAATATACGTATAATGATATTAGTGTGGCGCAGTGGTACGACGATATCGTATTATTACGGGACAGTGACAGGGTTCGATTCTAACCCGGTTCGAATATTTTGCATTTTTTTTATATATATTAGTAACTTCCTTTGTTCAGAATCGTTTTATTGAAGAAATGATTTATCATTTCTTTAAAATTCAATACATACGCCAAGAGAACTCCACCCGACGTGTGAAAAACACTTCCAAGAGTGAAGTAATATACTTTTTTCCCCTTTCTTTATTTATTAGATAAAAAAACGTATAGAGTAAAATGAAGTCAAATGTTAATAAGAAAGCCAAACATACTTCGCAAAACGGAATATGGATATTCTCCGCTCTTCGAGTTAGATACTCTTGGTCGGTGCGTGGAAAATGGTGACTATTAGGTATATTGTTTTATATATTATTAACTTCCTTCATTCAGAATCGTGTTATTCAAGAAATTATTTATTGTTTTTTTAGAGTTCTACACACGCACCAGTAGTATCTTACCTGAGGAGCGAAGGATATCCGTGGTGTGAAGTATGTCCGACTTTCTTGTATATAGTTTACTTTACTTTACTTTTTTAAAAGTGCCCACCCCCTTTTTTGATCGTCAAAATACAAAAATTTGAATTTTTTTTCGGAATGTTCAAGTCACTTTTAAAACTATGCTTTCCATAACTTATTTTATTCATATCATCTTAAAGAAGTCTTGTGGAGATACAATTTTTCAAATAGCAACCCCCAATTTTAACTTCAGAATTTTATATGGATTATTTTTCTGTGAATTTTAATGTATTAAGATGAAAATTTAAAGGAGTAGTTTTTGAATTACTCAAATGTAAGTATTAAGAAAAATAGTCTCTTCGACACGTATTTTAGTTAACAAAATATTACGTTATTATCATAAATTTACGATTTTACTAGTCAATGCCTAATTAATTCGTAATCTTATATGATACAAACCAGGCACTTGTTCGAGTTTTCATTTCAATACGTTAAAATTCACAGAAAAATTTCATGAATAAAATTCAAGGACATGAATGAAATTCTGTAGTTAAAATTAGGGGGTGAAACTTGAAAAAGAAAGTTATGGAAAACATAGTTTTTATACCAAGTTGAACATTCCAAAAAAATAATTCTAAATTTTTTAATTTTACTGCCAAGAAAGGAAATGAGTATGCCTAATAAATCACCCTGTACTCGTATGCTACGAAATAAATTTTCATAAAATTGATTTTCTCAGTTACGTTGTACTGATTCAAAAAAAAAAAATAATAATAATAAAAAAAATAGTACCCAAGAAGTTGAAAATTTCACCTATAATTATAGTTGTATATAAACTTGATAACTCCACTTGTGATCACTTTAAAGATAAGTAGATATAGGACTTTGAAAATATTTAACATATTTCAGATATAGAATGTTTATTTATATTAATTTTTTAATTATTGAATAATAAAAATCATATATAAATATTAGCACACATGTCGCGACATTAATGACATGATTAAAATTAACCCTGGTAATGTTTGACCATCTTGGCGTACTCCTTAGGGTATTGATTTTGTATATGTGAAAGGACGCGTTGGATCTGACTGATTTCTGTTGGAGAGCACTCGGTGCACGTTCCTGACAACACCAACGGCGCGTGAGCTGAAAAAAAAATAAAATTGAAAACCAGGATGAGATTGATAACTTTTGAGTACTACTCGCTTATGACTTCATGAGACATGAAGATCATAAAACTCTAATTTTAGAACATATATATACATAAATAAAGAAAAAAATTGATTTATTATCTCCGGAAAATTTGAAAATAGCCATATTAAAAATTTTATTTTTTTTGAAAATCTTATGATTCTTAATAATTTTGAATTTTTTTAAAAAACTGTTTACTATTTGTAGAGTAACAAATGATTAAATGAGCTTCATATTAGAAAACCATATTAGGTAATATCAAAGTATAAAATTATGAATTTCGGTATTGAATAAATAAAATAAACTACAATAATTTTTTAAAAACTAAAATAAATTATTAAAAGTTATTAGATAAACGGAAATAAAATAGTGATACGTAAACATTTTTAGAAAATTAATCTCTAATTCTCAATTATGTCAAAAATAATAAAATAATATTTTTATTAAAATATTAATCTCAACTAAAATATGAAATTATTAAAGTCCTTTCCCTGAGAGTCTTATTAAAAAAAAACGTAATTTAATTATCCTTGTTATCTTAGGTCATAACATAATGGGTAAATCGTCGCGGGATATGTTTATCTTATGACATGTATAATTTATATTACCAATTTATATTACATGTATTGGATTATATTATGGTCAATATACAGTGGCAATCGGTTATTATGAACTTGATTTTAAATTTAAATAAAAAGTTGTTTATATCATCAATTAACACGTGACGTCTTCTTATAACACTATACATTTCAGGTTATATTTTATTATAATATAGATGTAATATATTTTTATAATATATTACATAATAATATGTGACTTATATGTATTACAAAATTGTTTATGGTACTCAATATTGTTTGGTACAAATGAGGTTCGTGGTCAGAGACGTATTTAGGGGGGGCAGAGGGGGCTTGGGCCCCGGGTGGTAAAATTTTAGGGGCGGTAAATTTTGGAGAGTATTTTGATATAATAAGAAAAGTTATTTGACTGATAAAAAAAGTAAAAATTATAGTGATAAAATTATTATTCTGGTAATCATTTGTATTTTAAATTCTGAACGAAGTGAAGAAGCTTATGTTTTTACAATGATGTTTATTTTTTTTCTTTCTCTTTCTGGAAACACTTTTTCGTATAGAAATACTTGTCCAAAAGTTTCGATCAGTATCTCTATAGAACCGGAATCGTACCCAGATGGTACTTTAGAGAGGTCATTTTTCCAATTTCTCAATACTTGTTCCAAAAACAGGGAAAAACTGTGAAAAGGGAGCGTTTTTTTTTTTTGACTTGGGGCGCAAAATTCCTAAATACGTCTCTGCTTATAGGATATTAAAACAATGATTTTTTTTTGCGCTTATGGGATGTCTATTTTTGCGCTTTTGGGTTACATTTTGCGCTTATGGGTTACAGCCATAATAAATCCCTTGTGGGACACTCGTTGATATCAGTCAGTGGCGCACCCAAGGGGGGGGGTGTTTTGGGTGTCTGGACACTCCCCTTGTACAATATTTAACGAAATTTTATTCAATGAGCATTGAAGAGAAAAAAAACGTTTTAAACTATACAATAATTATAACCTCTATTATTTCAGAAATATAATATCATGGTTAAAATAAACATAAAATTACAAATTATAATTGGCAATAATGTATTATGATGTAGTAGAAATCAAAAAATAAGATATCTATTGAAAAAAAATAAGTAGGTATTGTTGTTTAAAAGTCTAATAAAATTATCGTAATCAATCTACCAACTATCTGAACTATCTACAATATATACAATTTACCTGTGTAACAAATTTATGCTGAAAAATCCTTTTTGATTTTTAGAGAAACTTAAAAAATGCTTTAAAAATTCATGTTGTCGAATATGCGACGTAAAAATTTTATTTATCTACTACGAATAACGTTAAAAAAAAATATTAACTCAGAAAAAAGGCAGTTAGATTTTGCTACACGAAATTTCTATTCAATGAATTCTTGCAAAGTGTCCGTTAGTGTCTATAATTTTATATTTAAATATTTACATCTAGTAGAAATTTATAGGTGGACATCCCCCCCCCTTGAAAAAATCTTAGTTGCACCACTGACCATGGACAATCGAGAAAATCGCTTAATCACAACAATATTCTCCTCCAATAATTGTTAAAAAAATGTTAAAAAAAAAATGTTAAAATGTTAATAATTGTTAAAAAATTTGCCGAAATAAACGACAAATGATTGCATGGCGAAAACGTTTATTCGAGTCAGGAAATAGGATAATTGCGACATTTTCATCGAACACAATATTATTTTTGTCGATTGTGTGGTGTTAAATAACGTCAATGTGGGAAAGGATTTTTTTTTTTGCTGATATTCCACTCGGATGAAATAAAAAACGATAATAATTGCGCACAGGTAGACAATAAAATAATTTATATTATTTTTAATAAATGTATTTTTTTAGATACGTCCAACAGTATATATATATATATTTAATAATGCCGATTTAAAAAAAAAAACAAATTTTGCAATTCTACACAATTTGCGCCAAATCCTCTCTACTACGTCATGTAATATTATTATGCAATATTTTATATTACATACAAATGTAATTTAATTCATGATCATAAATCGGTGGTAAAACGACAGAAAATTGCTATGATTTTTTTATTATTTTTTTTTAGTAAATAAATAAATAAATAAATAAACAAATGAATAACATTTAAAGAAAATTAAACATTCATTTAACTAAAAATTAAACAATTATTTATCATTCAAGACTGTATTACCAGCAGATTGAATTAAATTTTAATGGGAAAGCACGCTAAATATTTTTTAGAGTGTTGTAAAATGTAATAGTTTATTTTCACGCATATTGCGATGATTTATTTTGAAACTAATTAAACATGAAAGGTAGGAATCATCGATTTCATATTTTAAGAGTTTTTCCAGAAACATGGCGTAAGAATTAATTCTTCTATCCTTTAAAAAGTCTTTAAATTTAATAATTTGAGAATATTTTCATGCCCAAAATGAGGTAGTCTGTTGAGACTACATTTCTAAGATATATAGCGAAAGACTGTTTTGAATTGGTTCAATTTGGTTACTATGGCTTAGGGTATTGGTTTTCCAAATTAGAAAAACGTACTCTAAATGTGGTCTAATAGAGGCATTTAAATGTGACAGGGTAATTGAACTTAAAACAGTTACGTTTAATGGTGCCAAAAGTTGAGAGGGTTTTTTTTTTTTTGTAATTTCTAATAAATGTAAATTGAATAAGAGGAGTTTGGAGTCGAAAATGACACCACCAAGGCCTTTTATCTGAAAAGTTCAATTAGCCAAATTATATTTGTACTTTATTAGGTTACGTTTTTTGGAAAAAGAAATAGTATTACATTTATTAATGTTGAGGGTCATTCTCCGTCCGAATTGCACGAATCATAAATGTTGTTTAAATTGATCTGTAATAGTTGTGCATCTACTCGGTTATTAATTAATTTAAAACCCTTTATAGAGGTAACTAATAGAATAATTTACCAACAACATTTTATTTATTTTGTATCCATAATTATCTCAACAATTATTATTGAAAACAACGGTTATTTAATATCATTGTAACGTTCCTAAAGTAGAAATAACCAAGACAATCCTAATCATTTTATCGTTACGCGCATAAATGTTTGCATTTTTGTGTTTATCATTAACTCAAAATTGAGAAAAAGTAATATTTGTGCTTCGTAAGTTGTCAAAAACTTCTGTAACTGTAAGCATTATTTAAGTATATAATAATTTATACGTTTTATGCGATTTTATAGAGTACTCAATTGAAAATCAATTAGGTTTTTGCATTTTTTTTTTTTTTAAAAAGGTATCACACACAATTTTAAAACTTTTTTGTTTTCAAAATCATGAAAATGGACACGAGTACGATTCTAAATATAAATTTTTGGCACTGACAAAACAATAGGGGCTTTTCCCCTATAAAGGGTTAAAAATCTTTGCATCATCAGCCATGAAGAAAATGTTAGAGTGATTTAGAGTAAATACAATGTTATTAAAATAAATAAGTCGAAAAGCAGAGGAGAGAGGTGGTGGTGACCTTGGGGGACACCAGAAATGACAGATATAATCTGTTGGTTGAAAATGAATATAACCAAGGTAAAAATGGATTAGGAAATCCAATTTTTGTGAGTTTTGAGATTAAATAAGAATGATTTATCCCGTCGAATGTCTTTTCAAAGTCTGTGGATATACACTGATGGATATACTATCAGTTTGTTTTTATTTGTGGAAAAGGAATTTAAGAGGAATTTTATTTATTAAAATTAAAAGTAATGCTATAATATACGGGTGTAATTTGAGAATAATAATAGTAATCGATTTCGTATTAGGACGGTTTCTCTTAAAGGGGTGTCGTTGTAATTCTATACACGTTGACGCTCCAAACGTAGTGTCCAATGGGGGAAATGTCCTGCAAACCATGCGATAATTTGCGATCAAATCAATTTGCATATTTATTTATTTTTTAAATCACGTTACGTTATACACGCAACGCATCGCTTTGATTTCCATGCAAGTCATATGTACGGCCGACAATCCTTAAACCGAATGTTTATTGACATATTTCAATAATTGACTTTAAAAACTAATTCGAATAATCATTTGCATCTTATTTGCATAAAATACCGATATTCCATAATATATTATAATACTATTTTACCTACATATAGACTCCATAATAATTATTGACAATTAACTGTGTAACTACACCGTAAACCATATTTAAGAAAATAAAATACAGGACAAAAATATTTTTCATAATTATACATAAGTATTTATTATATATATATATATATTATGTTTTTGAATCGTGAAAAAGTATAATTTTTAAACTACCTATTATATATATAAATTAAATTTAAACACATAAAAATATTATTCTGAAAAACATAAAATAACATAATTAAACTAAATTGATAATTTTTAAAATTTTCTTCAAATTCTTTATGCATGTATATTGTATACATCACTTCCTAAAAAGCCGGACATACTTCGCACGACGAGTGGTATTCTCTTGACGGGCGTATTAAATTTTAAAGAAACGATAAATCATTTCTTCAGTAAAACGATTCTGAACGAAGGAAATTAATAATAAAAAAAAAAAAAAAATTTCAAAAAATGTCCAAAATTTTTTTTCACATTTTCAAAATTTTCTTGCGCCAAAATCTTTTTTATAGGATTTTCTATC
>JAIPRM010015194.1:0-10292 GCA_025469315.1 Stegophylla sp. TES_Ste_2020
TAAAATTATTTTGTTTAGCCAATCTTAAATCTACATTTCCGAATTTGTATGTAATAATAAAAATTTGTGTCACATTGCCTGTATCAAGTTGTAGTGCCGAACGGACATTCTCTAAACTTAAGCTTATCAAAACAAGGCTCAGGACAACTATGTCAGAAGATCGACTTGGCAATTTAATGAAAATAAGTTGTGAACAAGATTTATGTTTAGATAAAGAAAATGTAATACAAATTCTTGCCTCAAAAAGTCCATACCTCACCAAAGAATTAATTTTCTAGACATATAATAACTTACAAATTATGAATTACAAAGTATCTACTATTTTTTATTTTTAAATGTTTTTGTGAACATTTGATGCTATTTAGTGTCTATACTAATTATTTGTGTAATAAATGTCTGCTCATAAAATACATTATTTTATTTTATAATTATTGAGATGATTTATTTTATTTAAAAATAAATATATTTATATTTTATATATCCCTAATATATAAATGGCTCTGTAGCGAATTAAGTTTGGGAAATTAAAAAATGTAAAAATGTTCATTTTTTTTTTTTTTCTGGATGTTTCATTAATGTTTGGGAATCGTTTATTTGGTGGGTGGGTGGTGAAAAAAATATTTTACAAGACCAGTTCAGATTGACTTCGGCGCCACTGCAGTGGGCATAATAATAAATGTGATGGTGCGTTGTATTATTTCCTCTTTCTAATAATATTATAAATACCTATGTAAGTATTAAATTTCACTTTATTGCTACAGTTGTTAGATTGTACCAATCTAAAAACTAGAAAAAATTAAATTAGAACAAATTTCGTATAACGTAATTTTTATGCTTTATATTGAACAATCTTATATATAAAATTTTCGTGTCACAATGTTAGTTACCATACTCCTCCGAAACGGTTTGACCGATTTTTATGAAATTTTATATGCATATTCAGTAGGTCTGAGAATCGGTTACTATCAAAGTTTGTATGCTCTTCGATAAGTGGTTCTGGAGTTACGGCCTCGTTAAGTGCACAATATTAATCATATATGATTATTATAAATTCAACAATTATTGTTTTGCCATGGAGAGATATATACACTCTATGTGATTATTTTTTATAAATCTGAAGATACAACAGTTATTGCCAGGAAACTTGGTATCATACAAATCTATTAATACAGTTTGCGATGCCAGCGAAGCTGTAAATTTTCCAACAGAGTTTTTGAACTCACTGGATTTGCCAGGCATGCCACCGCATAATTTACAATTGAAGGTTGGATCTCCGATTATTTTGCTTCCTAATTTGAACCCGCCACTACTGTGCAACAGTACGCGATTAGTCATTAAAAAATTAATGAAAAACTGTATCGAAGCCAGCATTTTAAATGGCAAGTTCCGAGGTAAAAATATATTAATACCACGAATTCCTATTATACCTACAGATGTGCCAATTCAATTAAAACTTATTCAGTTTCCGATTAGATTGGCATTTGCAATGACTATCAATAAGTCCCAAGGCCAAACGATGTCTGTTTGTGGCTTAGATTTGAGCACACCATATTTTTCACAAGGACAATTATACGTGGCATGTTCTCGAGTGAATAATAAACCATTCAGTTTATTTGTGTTAGCTAAAGATTGGCTAACAAAAAATATTGTTCACGCTATAACATTAAGAAATTGATATTAATTTCTTTACTGTCGTAATTAATTAATGATTATATATATATATATAATTTTGAGGAATAAATTATAGTAAATTTAAAAAATTAATGTTTGGTGTTTTGTTATAATTATATTCCCTCATCTTTCACAGCACTCCATGCCTCTTTCACTCATCTACCACATCTTTATACACTTACAATAAGTTAGTTATTTTTTTTCTACACTATAAATTCCCTAGAAATAATTTATATGGCAAAACAAAGTAATATTCTAATAATTGTAACATAGGTTGGTACTAAAAAATAAATTTATTTTTTGAGATTTTTCCATGGTAACCATGATAACGTGGTAACGTGGGAACCATGGTAACGTGATAATTATTGCGTGGTTAAATAAATAAACTTTATTGTAAAACATACAGCCCCTATCGCTCTATACACAATGTAAAATGAAAATAATATTTTTGGTGTAATAAAATAATAAAATCAGTTATTATTAAGTTGACATTGTAAACACATGATCAGTGACATTTTTCCTCATTAATATATGGTTGTGATAGTAACCTGTTGTTTTTCATATACTCCTGAAATCAAATTATTGATACATTTATAAATATTGTGTAATACTATAAATATATATATATATATCGTTTTCTAGTTTCTAAAAATTGGACTCTTGAAATAGTAGTTGTGTTACAGTAGTTATGTATACTTGATACCTATAAGGCTATAGTTATTAAGTATATTAAGTGTTGGTATTTAATATTAAAATACTATAATTTATTAAGTCATTAGATAATTTAATTATTATAAATATTTATAATATTAATAAATATAATAATTTATATTCTGATTTCGGGGGAGAAATTCCTGAAAACCCTGCAAATACGGCTTTGTACATCGTAACTCTTGTAACGGATATATTATAAGTACTTACATTTATTATTTTTATTGATTCTATCTAAAATATACCTTAATAGTTTTAAGAAGGGGTTCAACTGGCCTCCCTGCTTTTTTGTATTTGTCTATTAAATCATTTACATAAGTCATAAACTTCTCGTCTTCTTGATGCCATAATTTAATGAGCGTGTCATATTGCTTAAGGTCTTCTCTTTTATTAGCCATACTAGCATTTCGGTTATTGTCCTATAATGATCAATAAAATAATCAACATGATGTAGGTATTGTATATAATATACATATATCTATTATGTTGAAACAAAATATTGTTTTGAATTTCTGTTGTTGATCTCTTACACATTGTATGTCTAGGTGTTCTCGATATCGATTCATCTCGTAAATTTTTGTCTGCCTGCATAGCACTTCGAGATCTTGTAACATTTGAGTTTCTCGTTTACGCCTTTCAAATTCCCAGTTTCTACTTAATGCCAACCGTTCTTTTTCTTTTCGATCTTCTTCGTCAAACAACTTTTTAAAATCGTTTAAATCTTTTTTTCTTCTTTCCGCCAGTTCTTTTTTCATATGTTCTTCTTTTTTATACCTAAATTAAAAATATAATATTGTTTTATTTATGATATTTATACTATTAGGTTATAAAAGTATGGGTATAAAAGAACAAATTTAAAATAAATAGAAGTGATTTATACGAACTGATGTTCTTTTTCTTCAACAGCTTTCTGATATGCAAGATCAGACACATTGTTTTTCTTTTCTTGTTTATTGGCCGCTTTTTCTGACATTTTCTCTGATAACAGTTGTTTTTCTTTTAATAACTATATAAAGAAGTATAATTGAATATAAAAATAATCCTGGAGGATTATAGAGTGTACATCAATTTACTTCTATTTCTTTTTGTTTTCTAATTTTGACCATTCTTTTTTTTGCCTCGTCCATAATTGATACGACCATATTTTCTTCTTGTTCTACCAACATTTGTAATTTTTTTTTTGCTTCCACAATTTCTCGGTTTTTTTTTAAATTGTTCATCAAAATATTTCTTCTGACATCAATCTAAAATAAAATATCGTTTTCGTTTTTGACTAAAAAACACGCAAATTTATCCAATTTTACTTTAGTCTTATTTTCTTTGACTTCTTCTTCAATCTCATTAGCGATTCTTTGTAATTCAGCTTTGCCTTCTTCGTATAATTTAAGGATTAGACTTCGTTTTATGTCTTCTCGTTCTTTTAATCTGGAAATGTTACAATAATAATATTGATATATTATTATTTATTATTATGTGAATAATATGTCATAATGCTTATATTTAAAATATTTTAGTACATAATCTTTGGCAGAAATTTAGTCATATAATATCTAGGGAGCATAATTAGTCAATTGTTGACAACCATGTTGGAAAATTGACCTACCCCCCTACGGGAAATTTCATGATTTTCGATTTTTTTATATTATTTTTTTTTACGGTTTTTTTTTTTTCATTATGATGGTGAAAAAAAAAGTGAACATTATCTTTGTAAAATATAAGATAAGATGAAAATCGTTGGATTTCCGATGAAAATATAAGTTTTTGATTTCCTTGGATCAAAAGCTCTGATAATGCGTGTTATCCATTAAAAATCCAATTTACAGCCATTTTCCCAATTTTTAAAATGTTGTAAATATTATTTTTGAAAGGCTAAGAAAATTTTACTAATTATATCAAATTTTCAAAGTGAGATATCTGTAAACACCTAATAAAAAAATAAAGACTAAAAATTAAAGTGAAGTAAAGTAAAGTAAAATAAAAGTAAAATAAAGTAAAGTAAAGTAAAGTATAGACAAGAAAGTCGGACATACTTCGCACCACGGACATTCTTCGCTGTTCGGGTTAGATACCTTTGATGGATGCGTATAATTTTAAAGAAACGATAAATCATTTCTTCAATGATTCTGAACGAAAGAAGTTAATAATATGAAGAACAATATAATATTTGTCATTTTTCATACACCCACCAAGTGTATCTGACCTGAAGAGCGAAGAATATCCGGGGTGCGAAGTATGTCTGGCTTCCTTGTCTATACTTTACTTTACTTTACTTTACTTAATTACTTAACTTAATTATTTCACTTTACTTTATTTATTTATTTTTTATCTAATAAATGAAGAAAGGAAAAAAAAATGATGAGAAAAAAATGATAGAAAAATGTCCAAATTTTTTTTTTCATATTTTCAAAATTTTCTTGCGCCAAAATGTTTTTCATATTATTGTCTATCTATATTTAAATTTTCATAAAGTTTGAATCAAAAAATGATGTTTTCCGAGTCTTTTTTGTCAAAATTTGGGCAGCTTTTTCCAAAAAAAAAGTTTTTAACACAATCATCTGGTGTAGCGTCGTTTTAAGTTAAATTAAGGTTTATGGTTCAATCTAATGAGGATTGTCACGATACAGACAAGAAAGAGCGACGCGTTTTATGTAATTATGTTTGGATAAGGATAGATTTGGAAGAAACTTAAAAAAAAAAAATGATAATTAGCGACGACGACTAGTGACTATTACCCCCTCCTTAGTCTCGTCCTTGCATAAAAGTAACTAAACATATTTGTTTAAGACGTAGAATCTATTTTACTTTAAAGTGTTAGGTACATAATTAATACATAACAATTTTAAAAAATAAATAATAATTGTAATTACATGATTTAAAATGTAATAACTATATTATTATTATTATTGAAATAGTTTTAAATTTTAACTGGTACAGAGTCTGTATTATTTGAATATTTTATCTTACTCTTTCATTGTGATAATAGCGTTAGTTTTTTTTATTTCTGCGTGCTTTAGTTTCTCTTCCTGTTGAACTTTTTTATACCGTTCCGCTTCTAAATTTTGTTCAATTTTTAATAAACGTTCTTCTTCCATTATTTTAGCTCTTTCTGTTTCATTGAACTTTATTTGCATAGCTCGTTCTCTGAGCACCTACATTTTTGTTTTTAATACAAATTCGTCTAAAACTCAAATCTTTTGTGTACGTTAAAGAGTGAAATTTTAGGTAAAACTAACGAATTTCGTCGAAATTCTAACTTCAAACGGGTATATAAAAAAGTGTTTCCAAGATGAGAAAAAAAAATAAAAAATAATAAACATCGTTGTAAAAACATAAAATTTTTCACTTCGTACAAAATCTTATCGTATATTGGTTATAGATATATAATGGAAAATATAGAAAATACTACACTGTAGCTCCCCAGTCATCGTAATAACAACATTTTTTTAATTTTTAATTATTTTTTCGGGATTAATAACCGCCGGAAAAAAGGCATTCAGGAAAAAAAGTTTCGGGTTTTCGGACTTTCGGGAAAAAGGTCATTCTGGAATTTCGATTCGGGAAAAACGATGGATACCCAATTTTTCACTCTGGAAATAAAAAATTGTATATGCTATCTACATGATAATAAGAAAGAGAAATCTACCATTATTTGTATTATTTGGGCTGCAATTTTAAAATTTAAATACTTGTACAAAATTACTCATGAAGCGAAAATTAATAAAAAAAATACATATACGCAAAGAAAAATAAAATTCTTGCTGGACTGAAAAATATATGTTTTATAAAGTTTTGATGCAAAAAAATCATTATACAGTCGATAACTCGAAATTCTCGATATCTAGAATAATTAAAATTCATCTTCAATTACTATAACACAATGTTTAAATAATCTTGTTAATTCGAAATATAATTTGACACGTTTTCGATATATCGAATTTTCTTATCAAAATTGAGTACTAAAAATAGTTTTTTTCAGGTGATTATTTTCGACTTATTGCTTGTTTTGTAAAACCTGACCATTATATACACAGAACATATTTGTAACTTAAACCTTGATAACTCCGTACAATAAGTTTCAGTTTTAGTTCTATGCCTATTATTCAGTTAATCGTTTATCATGTGAGTGTAATAGTGTTAATACAGTGGTTATTATGGTCCAAAAAGAAACATTATCAACACTATCACTTTTAGAAAAAGTGAACTTGCTTAAAATTATTGAAAAAGGTGAAAAGAAAAAACAAGAAATAGTCAAAGATTTTGGAATCCCAGCGAGTACATTGTCTACAATAATAAAAAATAAAAATGTAATTTTAAAAAACTTTAATGTAGAAATTATTTAAAAATAAAAAAATACTTTTGAAAATCTTTTGATAGCTCGAAATTTTTAGTTGGTCGAATTTTTTTTGAACTCGAGTTACCGAGAATCGACTTTAAACTGACATTCTCAAGCATTTATTATAAAAAGGTTGACTTACGATTTCCGAGATTTTTTTGGATTAATTAGACATATTTTATGTGATTGAGGATATGATCAATTGTTAGTTAATACTATTAAGAATGCAACAATTTATAAAGTAAAAACTTATAAAAAACAATAAAGTTAAAAATTTTTATTTTTTTCCCAAAGATAATCAAATTTTAATTCTAAACTTTTTCACGACTATATTACACTAATTTTGATAATAGATGAAAATTTAAAGTTTCTAGTTCTGTTCCTTGTTGAGTTATGCTGAAATTGAAAATCTTTATGGTATATTTTGCCATTAATATCAAATTTTTCAGAAATTGTTTCATGTTTTTAGAAAAAGTAATGAGAATTTTGAAAAATTTTCTCTCCTTAAACTTTAAAGTACCAATAGGATACGATTTCTAATTTAAAAATTTTGTATTTCTATACAAAAAGTGTTCTCATTATAATAAACTAGCTCAATTCGGCTTCGCCTGTGATTTAAATTATTAAAATTATCAACGTTCCACAGGTCCCAGTTTTAGACAAACGGGATTATGCATTTCGTTCTCGTTGCACACCCTATCTATTAAAGCAAACCTAAATAAAATTCGTTCAGTAGTTATTGATTATAATATACATAGTAATTCCATGCAAATATTCATTCATTAATTTTAGATGCTGAGTGGAGCCAAAAAGCTAATATTTTTAAAATGATGTCTATTTTCCACTTTTATTTTATTTCTGTAAACCCTTTTTGCAACTTTTTGAATTACAATTTACCTCTAGATTGTACTTTTAAGAAGTCATTTTTCAAAATTGTCTATAGTTTTCCCAAAATTTGGGAAAAACTACACAAATTTTATAAAAACACCTCGAAAACTATATTTTTTTAATCCAAAAATGTTTGGAAATTTTTTTCTTATACTTTTATTTCTCATCAAATTTTTTCCCCGGTTCTCAGTTAATAACGGAATATAAAACTAGTTGAATAAAAAAAAAAAAATTGTTACACAGACTTAATTTGTATTGAATAAACTGAAGCCCTGCCAGAATTGTCTTATGAAAAAACAATTTATTGCTTTTTAAATTACAATATTCTTACCGAGAGCATCCCACCTAAGGAGCGAAGAATACCTATGATGCGGAGTATGTCCAGTTTTTTTTTTTTTTTATATATATATATATTATGTTTTTATATTGCCATAAGTATCAGTAACCGTTATTTTTCTCGTCATAATAATTTAATTTAAGGTTGCTAACAATATCTTCGTAAATATTATTTATAGCAACCAAATAAACAAAATTGAATAAATGCGAATGTATATTATCGATATTTTTACAAATATTGAACCCATTTAGGAGTTTAATTTCGAAAAATCCTTTCATAGTGTGTCTATATATAGTAATAAATACATTTTACTGAAAATTTCAAATAAATCGGTTTGGTAGTTTTGGCTACACGTTGATTCCACCCTTCATTTATATATAAAGATAAATATTGTAAAACCACAATTTTCTTTGCTCGACTCAGAATCTAAAATTTAATTGTGAAAACTAAAATCATTAAATCCTATAACTTATGACTTATGAGACTATATTTTATGATTTTCACATTCAAATACTGTATTGAATTTTTTGTACTTATTTATTTTACCTCCATATTGTGCACTGCGCTAGTCACAGCTTTTGTTGAATCTTTTTCCCGCCATTTCTTCAATTGTACTTTTTCTATGATAATTTTTCTTCGCTCCAAAATTTCTTGTTTCATTTTTTCATCTCTTTCTAATTGTTTAGCCTCAATATCAGCGATCAATTTCTGTCTATTTTCTAATTCTCTTCTCTGCTGATTCTAAAAAAAAGACAATTTGTATTTGTCATTGATCACACACAAGTTTGTATGACCATTCTTAGTTTATACCATTGTAGTAGTAGCCCATGAATCAGATATAGCTTTGGATGCAGCTTTCCGTTCATCTCTAAACCTCTTAATCTCATTTGCTGCGGTTATTTCGTCTTCTTTTTGAGTTACAATTTTTTTTAGTCTTCTCCATTCATTCGATGGTATGAAGAGTGCATGGTTATTCGTATTACTGTCGTGTATAGCATGCATTTTTAATACAGAGATTATTATAGATATTCAAACGAATTGTTTTTAAAAATTAAATTAATACACAGTCGTTTCCAATGCCAACGAAATCTAGTGAAAACTTATTTTTTTATCGCTACAGAAGATCATGCAGTTCGACCGATCTGCTAGCCAAGTTAAAAATTAATCGAACATTCCCAACATAATGATTGACAAGATTCCTATAATCGGGGTACCACAAATTGATGATGATTTGATATGAAACTCATTGATTTGAGAAGAAGTCGTTTTAGAAAAATCGATAGCTCGAATAGTTTTCGAGGTATCGAATATATTAGAAATATGTATTTTAAATAATGATATAATATGAGTAGGCAGACAATTTCTGCGCATGTTTTAGCACTCGCCACTATGCTTCTTCAGCGCAAACTCTTAGCACTGCTCAATTTATGTATATCCCTCGACTTGCTATGTTAAAATGAGGAAATTTTGGTTTGATACCGTTACTTGCAAATACCATCGCACATAGAAGTTCCACTCCAATTTTCATCTATTCAAAAACTCAAGTTAAAAATTTTAAAAAAAGTGTGTAATTCGCTCGTCGGGGTGTTCTTCGCACATCGAGTGGAATTCTCTTGACGGGTATATTGAATTTTAAAGAAACGATAAATCATTTAAAAAAACGATTCTGAACGAAGGAAGTTAATAATAAAAAGAAAAATATAAAAATTTCGGAGTGTCGGGCTGGAATCGAACCCCGATACTGTTGCGTCATAACGGTATCGCCGTACCACTTTACACCACAATAATGTATTTTAACATTCAATTGAAATAGTAGGTATTTAGTTCAATAACCAAAAATATTGAATTTTAAAAAAAGAATAAAATAATAAAAAAACCATTGTTGGACGTGGATTTTAATTCACAACCATCGTATTCAGCGGCGAAAATATATAAGATGCAATAAAACATTATCAACCTTCAACAACAATTTATATCTATAAATATTTCGTAATATCTGTCTGTGTTTTCTCCGATTATTTTTTATTCAAATTCTTGTAAAATGTTTAATTAATCGCCCGTAAGAAATTTTATTGTACCAAAATATTTGCAATGAAATCCTCTATCTAGGCACCAAATTTCAAAACAAATGGTGGGGCCAATTTTCATTTATGAACGTTAAAGTGCGTAATTTTAGGTAAAACTAACAAATTTCGTCGAAATTTTAAATTCAAACGGGTAGGTATAAAAAAAGCCGGACATACTTCGCACAATGGGTGTACTTCGCACGACGGGTGGTATTCTCTTGACGGGCGTATTAAATTTTAAAGAAACGATAAATCATTTCTTCAGTAAAACGATTCTGAACAAAGG
>JAIPRM010015195.1:0-10292 GCA_025469315.1 Stegophylla sp. TES_Ste_2020
TTACTTTGTTGAGTTTGTGATTTTAATAAACGTTGATAATATGTTATATTTTTGTCGATCAAATGTGAATGCTTAGTGAACAAATGACGTTTATGTTTACTGGGCACCATTGCTTCATTTGACAATTTTTCACCACATACAACGCACCACGGACGAGGATCATCCGTATCACCAGTACAAGAAAATCCCATTTTTAAATAATCTTCGTGGTACTGACGAATATTACTGTATTTTGTTTTTGTTTTTTTTTAGTGGTTGACTTACTGACGCATTATTGTCAACAGAAAGAGTAACAAATTTATCCATGGTTATAATTTATATATATAAGTATATGTAAATGTATATCACAAATATATTTTTTTAAATACTCGTATGCTAATCAATAAAATTAGGAGACAAACTACAAATACGACGTAAACGTCCAGAGATCGAGACTTTTGGAAAAGTAGATCCATACAAAAAAGTGTTCATAGAAAAAAAAAATAAAAAAATAAACATCATTATAAAACACTTCTAAAAGAAATGTATCTTTGTATTAGCAATACATTTGTCTAATTCATCCATCTAAAAATTACTATTAAATTTTTTCATTTAAAAATGGTAATGGTTAATAATAATAATAACCATTATTATCGTAAAGTTTTATATTGAATATTTTTATTGTCATCATTTTTTAATTAATCAACTTAATTTGTAACCCAATTATATTTTATTTAACATAATGCTTATTAAAAATGTTATATTATTTGGAAATATAGAGTAAGGTCGATTGGCCCGTCTGCCATGGTGGTCTAGTGATTATGTATGTGTTAAGACCTGCCCTGTAGGTATATTTATTTCACTTATTTTCCATTATCCTATGACACGCAAAATAATTTTGTAGACTGTGTCAATTTATTTAACAACAATTATTTATTTTATCAGGATTTTTGGAAAAAGGGTCATTTGGTTATTTCGATTAGGACAAATAGGTTTTGGAATTAATGTTTTTTTTTTTTAGATAAATACCATTCGGTGAAAATGGTCATTCGGGAATTTTAATTTAGACTAAAAGATTTTGGGTTTATTGACTTTCTGGAAAAATATAATTTGGGTAAAATAAAATGTCTTTCAAGAATTTAGATTCTGGCAAAATGCGGGGAACCATACATAGTTTTATACATTAAGTGAAGCCAATTGTTTTTATAATGCTTATTTTTATTTTTTATATGTACATATGATTGTATAGAAATACTTATCCAAAAGTTTCGACCAGCAACTTTTCGAAACCGGTTATGCATCTACATGGTACTTTAGAGAGACCATTCTTTGATAATCTCAATTTCTTTTCTCAAAATTGAGAAAAACTTCTTAAAATTTGACAAAAATAAATAAGAAATTGAGTAATTTTTTACTGTGTAAAAATTAACAAAAACTAAAATATTTTCAAAATGCTGTACTTAACTCAAATATTTATAGTGTTCTCAAGACCATTTTTAGTTGTTGGTAAAAATTTCAATTCCCTAGGTGCATTACTTTTGAAGTTATATTAAAATGCAATTTTTAATTTTATGGAAATTTCAATTATTGCATATTTTGTCGTTTTTAGTCAATTTTTAGACAGATTTTCCAAGTTTTTAGAAAAGATATTGAGAAATTTAGAAAATTACGTTTTTAATATATAGTTATATTATATAGTTATGGATCGAAACTTTTAGACAAGTATTTCTATATGAAAGTGTTAACAGAAAGAAAAAAATTAAATAAATAAACATCATTATAAAATCATTGTAAAAATATTAGCTTCTTCACTTCATTCAGAATCTAAAAAAACATCATTTATCTATTACTTTTGTTAAATATTAATTTTTGAAATTTACAAATTTATGTTGCAACTGTTTCATTTGATAATTGGATTTAGTTAAAACATACATTTTTGAAATATGTAATTGCGTCCCATCAAAAATCCACTTGGACCCTCCTATGCTTACTACCCACAGTTTGAGGAACACTGCTTTAGATAGAACTTCAAAGAGATAATTTTTCGAAAATTCTCCAAAATTTGGATAAAACTACCTAAAATTTAACAAAAACGGCATAAAAACTTTTTATGATTTATATTTATAGGCAGTAATATAATTTTTTTTTTTTGTTTTTTTCACCTTTTTCTTACACTTAATATCAATTTTTTCAGTTTTTGTTTGCCTGTTTAAAATTTTTGGTTAGGAAAATTTTAATTTTTTAAAAAACTTATTTTAATACATTGTATTTGTTTTAAAATAATTTTAGGCTCGATTTTTATTTTCCTTGTTAATGGAAAATAGCACTTTAAAAGATGTAAAAATTCTGTATCCAACATTTTTCTTTAAATTATCGCCAATGCAAATTAATCAGTTTGAATCAGAAGAATGGGCTAGTGAAAAAACAGCTATTTCATCTTTAGACAATACCAATTTAAGTTATGCTGCTGCAAAACAGGTATTTCATTGCATTTAAGTAATTTATTTATGTGTTAGTGTGTACCAATATATTTTTTTTAAATGATGTATTTTTCTATTAATGATTATTAAAATAATAATAGTTTTATAATTAAGTCTTTTCTTTTCAATATTTTCTTTAGATATTCAACAAAATTGCTAGTGATTGGTTGGCATCAAAAAGTAATATCACTAGTGGATGGACATCTGATGATTTACGTCATCTTCCATTGTTATATACTCAACCGTCTTCTTCATTTTCAAAGTTTTGTGTAACTCCACCAAGCGCTCAATCACTTATTGCTGTTGATTCATATAAGTTTACTGATAGACAAGTAATAAAATAAATAAACTGACATAACTTTGAAAGTTATGAAATGTATTATACTTTCAGGCATTTTATTTAACGGGTTGTAATAATGTATCGTATTTTCACAAAAATGATATAAAGCTTTTACTTGGATTAAAGTATATGATAAAAGCCATTCCTGTTTCTAGTCTATTCAATATCAGTACTGGTAGTATAACTTATCAAGTAGTATCTCACTTGGTTTCTTTTGCTAGTGATCATAACTTACCAATGGCTCTCCACCTTTTAAACCTTACAAATCCAGGTATAAATATAATGATTATATCAAATTTAATTTAGAAAAAAAATAAAAAGTGTGAAACATGATGTCTATAAAAAATGTATTTTAATAATTAACAAATATCTATGAAAATTTATTATTTAAATACTACACTCATATCTGAAATGCATTATTTTTAAATTTATTGATTAGTGTGTTTTTATATTATTATACTTAACTTTATGAAACATTATAATGTATTTTTAGTGAAACAAAGCTTTTTTATTGAAGAAATGCTTAAGAATGAGCATAATTTACTGTTTGAACAATTAGCACCTTTGGATATACCTGGCCCTATATTTGATGTTCTGAAAAAATTATATGTTAATTATACTGAAAGGATAGATAAATTACCCAAGCACATAGTTAGTATTTATAATTAATGTGTTTTTTATTTTATTTAATAAATGATTTAATTCACCTTAAATATCATTGAATAATTTACTTAATATTTCGATGTATTTTAGCTTAGTGTAATATTAGAAAGTAATGAATTACTTTTGAAATGGACTGGGAATGAATCGGTAGTTACTAAAGGTCTTTATAAAGGGTATACATGTAATTATATAAAACAATTGAACAGCGCAACATTTATTGCCTCAATTTCTAACTACAACAAATATCTTAAACAAAATGGAAAAGTAAGAATTCTGTTGTGTTTTAAGTTATAAGCTTGTGTTTATACATAAATAAAGTAGTTGTACATTGGTAGTTGAAACACAGTATTATAATTTGTGCCTTAATATGTTCCTATTCCATATTTAATGGTTATAATTATTAAAGTGAATACTACATTCATAGATTTTTTTTGCAGGTGTTTCCAAAAGATTTACAAATATGTGTTGCCCAAGCATTTATTAACTATCTCAAGTTGAAAACAAAATTAACAACAGACTCATCTATGTCGTTGTACTTAGAATCCTGGGAAATTGAAGCTGTACAAGGTGAATTATATTTATTAATATTAAGTTATTTAAATTAATACAGTGTGTATCACAAAAGTCTGGCATATAGAAAAACTTTTTCTATACTCAAATGAGAATAATTTATATTAGGATTTGTTCTGACAACACTACCTAATGATGTTATTTTAAATTCAAATTTGAGGGATAATATTTTGTATACTATTGGAAGATTAAGTTATCCTGAACTTATGATTGCAACCAAACCAGAGAAATTATATTTAATAGTTGACCAATATATCACACATGTTGTAAGTTATAAACTGAAAATAAAATTAAAGATATTTTGTAAGTAATATTGTACAAATTCTATTTTATTACAGCTAAGAAATGAATCTTATTTAAGTTATGAACACTTATATACACTTGGAAATTTATTCCATTTTATTTCAACTAAATATTTAAAGTTAGTGGATGAACGAGCATTTAAATTCATGGTAGAAGCTGGATTATTTGATACAAGAATTTGTGTGGACTCTGTTTCAAAAGTCAAATGGTCTGATTTGATAATCAAAGCTTTTGGGTAAAATGATTATGATAAATATAAAAGCTCTTTACTTCAGGTTATACAGCGTTGAGAGTGAGCTGGGATAAATAATTATCTCATTAAAGAGCCGATCTATACCAAAACATAGTCTAATAAAATAGTGCGTGACTAAATATTTAGAAGGACTAAATTATTGCAAGTTCTTTGTTGTATTTTTTATTAATGAAAGGTATTTGTCTTTTGTATATTCATTCTCTTGTAAATAAATGAAAATTGTCCAAGGAGAATCACAATACACAATGTCAAAATTCAATATTCATAATACTAGCATATAACAAAGCACACTGTGCCATAGTACATCATCAAAGATTAGTCTCCCAAGTTCCATACAGTTACCATTATTATTATAATATTTTTATATTAACTCTTATTGCAAATCAAAAACATTACTGAAAATGTGGAAATATAGGTAACTACAATATTATACACACACATACGTTATATTTTATGACAGAAATTGCTTAAAAGTATAATATTACATTAACTGCGTTATAATTGTGAGATGCAGTATCGAGGTTTTTCTTGGCAATAATGAATTCTATTAGTTAATCCACTGATGACGAGAATTATTGTTTAGTCAAATTAGTTGAACATAATAGACAAAATTGTATATGATATCAAGAGCAATTAAAATTACTAAACTTACTATAGCTACAAAATTTAGTATTTAAAATAACAAACATATTATAAGTTATAATAAAACATATTGTATTATTTCAATATGTGACGATTAAATTAATTTTAGATTCTAAACAAAATGAAGAAGCTAATGTTTTTACAATGATGATTATTTTATTTTTTTCTGTGTATAACTTTTTGTATGGAAATACTTAAGTTTCGATCAGCAACTTTTTGAAACCGGATTTGCCTCTAGATGGTACTTTAGAAAGATCATTTTTTGTATTTTTCAATTCTTCAATTTTTTTTTTTTTTTTTAAACTACCCAAAAATGACTTGGAAACCATCATTTTTTGATTCAAACTATATGAAAATTTAAACATAGATAGAAAATAATATAAGAAAGATTTTGGCGCAAGAAAATTTTGAAAATGTAAAAAAAAATTTTTTTGACATTTTTCTAACATTTTTTTTTTTATCATTTATTTTTTATATTATTAACTTCCTTTGTTCAGAATCGTTTTATTGAAGAAATGATTTATCGTTTCTTTAAAATTCAATACACCTGACGAGCAAAGTATATCCGGCTTTTTTAATAATTAATTTGTTTGGCTACAATTTTTCCTGCGCTCTACTGAGTGTCGCCATTGCACTTAACTTTTTATTATTTTATTTCTCTTGTACAATTTATGGCTCAGATGTTGTATTTTCGAATTTTAGTATCTAAATTTAATATTCCATTCTATGTTTTTAACTTGAATTTATTTTTAAGAGACTACAATGTATGTATTTAATTTTTTTTCAATCTTAATAGATTTTATTGTTTTTTTGAAATTATCAATTGCTCATTTTTATCAATCTGAAAAAAAAAAATTATTTCTGAATACTATGAATAAGTAACTTTATAAAATGACTATTTTAAAAATTTTTCTAAAATTCTACAATTTTTGATTTTTTTGTAAATCATAGCAAAAGATGAATAATAATTTACACTAAAAAAGTGCACTTAATATTTGTGATGCATCAAGACTTAGGGTATCTGATCTTCCAATGAATTAACATACTGTACCTATATTATGTTTTACTCTAAAATTAGTATTTAAACTTTTAAAGAAAAATTTAGATATTTTTAAATGTATTAGTCAATTTCTTTTATACTTATTTCTGACATTTTATTATTTCAGAAATCTTGAATATTGGTTAAGTGATACTTTAGTGTCATTGTCTGATCTACTTATTGTGCTGAACCAAGATCAATTTAATACCATACCAAAATCATCCCGTTTAAATTCTGCTGATATTATTCTAACTCGATATGCAGATGAAATTGAATGGATGCCTAATAATATTCCCTTTTATAAGGTTAGAATGTAAAAATAATAATTCAATAAAAAATATTTTAAAAGTGTTATTTTTTAGGGTTGTGCTTTAGTTTTGGGTGATCAGTTTATAAATTTCACTGATTCTTTATCAACTCTTGTAAATTTCCACCTGGTTTCAATGCAAAATCAATTACAAATGATCAGCCCTATAAATAGTTACCATAAACAGGAAAAAATTATAAAGTCTTCAGAAGCCAAACAAAACAATTTCAAACCATCTGTCTTGATTCCATTACTTACTGATATTAATAATGTTTTAAACACGTCATCATCATCAAATAAATTATTAAATACATTTTTTGCTGGCAAAGAAAAACAAACTGTGACTGATACTTATGATACAAAGGAAAATATTTCAGTTTTAATAAAACCATCTACAGTTAAATCCTTTAGTGAATACCCTTTCAGTTTGAATACGTCAATAGCAATCGAATCGACATCAGTAATAAAAAAAAATTCTACTTCTGCAAATTCTTCACGATCAACTTTGGATTCACCAAAATATACTCAAAATTTAAATAATGCAGAAAATTACAACTATACCGAAAGTACATTAGATGTCTCATTTATGCCATTTACCAGCATTAATAATAAATATCATAAAAGATCAGTTGTATCAAACATTAATAACCCTAAGGGTATGAAAAATAATGATAAATACGAAGAGCAAAACATACATGATTTCTTAAGAAAAACTAATTCTTTGTTTTTCTCCAAAACAAATAAATCTGAATACAGCAAATATAATTATAGTTCTCTCTTATTAAACCTAAAAAATAGTGAGCGGTTTTCTAATGGTGTTAAACACTACATGTATAGTAATAATTCAAATGAATCTCTTTTAACAGAAATACCTGTAAAGAGATTAAATATATTAAAAAAAAATCATGCTGATAGAAAAAAAAGGTCATTTGAAATATTTTTTAATTCTAATGCGCAAGTAAGTAAGCTGTTGAAAAACATTCTTAAACTTGTACTATTTAACAGTATATTGTTACTTTTTCAGATTGGTTGTGAGGCATTGAAAATGCTAGGACCTGCATCAGTTTCTTCGATGCAGTTTGATTCAATTATATACTCAATGAGTGATGAAGAATTGGATAATTGTGTTGATTTATTGGGATCATTTGACATCAATCTTAAATTAGCAAAACACATATGGTCTAAAACAAAAAACAAGGTATTATTATTAAAGGTTGTTAAAATATTATTATGAACAGCATGTTCTGCATCAAACTTTTATCATCAAATACCAAATTTTTATCATACTGCATCATCTATCTGGCATGCATATTGGATTTTACTCTATGGTTTTATTACAATATAGATCAGCAATACAACAGCAAAGTAACAATTTTAGTCACAAGAAGTATTCTGTTGTTATTCTTGTTTTAAAAATAAGTGAAATTACCTACATTCTTTTTGATGTATAAAAATAATTGCTTTTATCCACTCATCATAACATTCTTGTGACATTTCTCTGAATCATATATGATATAAATGATAAGTTGAATCTGTGAAATAAGTAACTAAGTGAAACCAAATTCATAAATATGGTACTTTTAGAGGACAAATTAAAAAAGTAAAATAATGAAGGAAGTTAATATATAAAGAACAATAATTGTTACCCTAACAGCAACAACACGTATCTGCAAATTTTTGATTTTTTTTCTATGTTATCAAAATATTTAGAATATTGCACATGTTTCATTAACTATAATTAAGTCATATATTATTATAAAAATCAGTCAAACATAACATTAAAAGAAAGACCTATGTTTATAATTGACATTGTATTTGTGTTTTCACATACATGTTGTTACAGATGTAAAATTTTTCAAATAGTTGCAGTTACATGGTATTGCTGTCGTAATAGACGTGAAAAAACCTATAATCATATACTCTGATGGTTGTGGGTATTAAAATCGAAATGTAATTATGGCTAATGCATTATTACATTTTTCAATTAAACATCAAAAGTATCTTGAGCAAAAGTATCTCGTTAAAGGGCATACCCAATGTAATGCTGTGTGCACAGCTTTATCGAGAGAAAAATTAAAGGATAAAACATACATATAAGGACGGATTGGGGAGAAATTTTGACCCGGAAAAATTAATAAAATTCTGGCCCATATACTAATTTACCAAGTTATTACCCAAAAATGATTATTTTAGCATAACTACAAATGTTATTGACACGTTTTGAGACAATTTAGCTACGTTATAAAATTAAAAATTTATGTCAACATCAAAATTATTTTTTTAACAACTTGCGATTTTACTATAAAGTATAATTCATATATAATTTACTTTTCAATCTCCATTAGCATTAAGTATCTAGATAAGTGCCACCAATGTCCTACAAATTCTGGTTTTTATACATTTTAAAATAGAATAAGGAATAAGTTCTCCAACAAATTACTTTAAGATAATTAAATATATATAAATATTATAATAAAATATGTAAGAAATTAGCCAGTCTTTAATTTTTCTTACCTCACCACAAATTTCATATTAGAAGGTATTTGTAATATTTTTGACCGTGGTCATAACTACAATTTTCAAGTTATAATTTAATAATTTAAAACTTCTAAACAGCTACTGCAGCTGCTGCTAAAATTATAATACCTACCTATATAATTTAATTACTAAGAGACTTCTATTTTTTTGCTTAAATCACTAGTCCCTATACAGTGTGTAAATGATAACTGAAAACACTCAATATCTTTGCGTAAAGCCCTCTAAATTGAGTTCTGATTTTTTATTAGTCTTATAATATTTATGTCTTTATGACATAAAATCGCTCATTTTTATGAGTTTTTAATTTTTTTAACTTAAGACATACGCATGCGCAGTGCAACTTTTTTTTCTTAACTGGCAACCATCTATTTTTTCCCTATTTTTTTAATGAATTTTGGTTGTTTAACCAACTTTCTAAGTCCAAAATTGACCGAATTACAGCAATTTAACTTAAACACTTCAAAATGCGCGCAATTTTCAGTTTTTTGATTGTAACTCTAAAAATAATTATTCTAGGATTGTTTAGGCTTGACATTTTCACTCCTATTTGTTAAGGTGATATTATCACGTTATTATAATTTTATCTACTGTCTAATTTTCACTTTAATTTGGGCACAAAAAACCTTAATAAGCAGGTATGTTGTTTGTTGCGCGACATTTAATGAAATTTGTAATTATTTTAATCATTAATTGTAAATTTTAAATTAAAATGATATTGTAAAAATACTTGGTGTATTGACACAATTAAATAATTAAATTTAAAAAAAAAAAAAAACATTTAATGAATCTACTCTGGAATTTATCAAAAATTAACAACAAATTTAATTCTTATTTAAGTTAAAAGTTTATTTAGTTATTAATTAATTTAACGTATTTAAATTTCATTAAATGTCACAAAACAAACAACATACCTGCTTATTTAGGTTTTTTCTGCTATAATCTATAACGGAATACCCAAATTAAAGTGAAAATTAGACTGTAAAAAAAAAATATAATAACGTGTAAATATCACCTTAACAAATAGGAATGAAAATGTCAAGCCTAAACAATCCTAGAATAATTATTTTTAGAGTTACAATCAAAAAACTGAAAATTGCGCGCATTTTGAAGTGTTCAAGTTAAATTGCTGTAACTCTGTCAATTTTGGACTTAGAAAGTTGGTTTAACTTCAAAAATTC
>JAIPRM010015196.1:0-10292 GCA_025469315.1 Stegophylla sp. TES_Ste_2020
TTTCTGTAAAATTTAATACGCCCGTCAAGAGAATACCACCCATCGTGTGAAGTACACCCATCGTGCGAAGTATGTCCGGCTTTTTAATAATTGCTGACATGCAATTCCGTATTGAGGCAGTCAACAACAGGGTAAAATTTATCTTCTTACCTTAACCTAACCTTATTATATTATTATTTCTTTAGTGTTTTTCATTATAGAAAATATTTCTGAAATTTCAATAAAATCGTTTGACATTTGAAATTACACGTTATATCTGTCCGTTTTTGATACGGTGAGCTGAAAAAAAATAAAATCAAAGAAGTAATACGTCCTTATACGGCTTTGATGACAAGTATAAAGACGCTAGATTCTCATATATTATTTTAATATAGATATAGTTGTTAAACGTATGACAACAACTGCCTACGTCATACTCGGGATTAATGAGTATACCACTTAGACTCGTACGATATTATTATTATCAGTTATACTTAACTGTTATCATCATTAAAGTCGAACGTTTTGTGAACTATTATTGTTGTTGTCTCTCGCTTTAAAGTCGCTATACAGGTACTATCTAGAGCGTACATAATATTATTGCATTTATTTTAAACGGCCAGTCTGCGACGAAAATGCACGGTTCTCGTACATATTTTTGACCGATAAACGTGTATTTCTCTTCGATTAAAATATGTTTCAC
Organism: Stegophylla sp. TES_Ste_2020; assembly: GCA_025469315.1. NCBI lineage: Eukaryota > Metazoa > Arthropoda > Insecta > Hemiptera > Aphididae > Stegophylla > Stegophylla sp. TES_Ste_2020. The sequence goes on from JAIPRM010015196.1 coordinate 683, forward strand.
CTCGCTGATCTCTCGATCGAATACAACACAAGAACGTTATGGTTTAAGGAAATCGTTGATCGCGCGCGTATGAATGTATATGCTAGACACTCGTAGCTTTCGAGAACTTTGACGAATATTTTATGCGATAACTATATTATCATAATATTATAGAGGCCAGCTGTTGACGTTTGACATCACAGTTTTCGTTGTGATATTATACTGTAGACGACGTGTGCGTGATAAACGAATATAATAATAATATTATTATTATTATACGCGGATACAATATACGTGCGCTATATTTTTCCTAATATATAAAACGTTCGAGTGCATGCGTCAATGAACGTGTTTGACAGCACAAAGCGCTGTGATTTTCATATAAAAGTATCCACGCGTTTTGTCCACCCATCATCCGCAACGTTGAACATAATATTTACCAGATAATCCTACGTTTTTTTCCCCAAAGATTTCGCTAAAATTATTTCGGTAGGTAACCAACAGTCTATTTATTGCCACTACTATGATGCATTTTTTGGTTAAAACTCAAGTTTTGGTATTAACGTGTAAAAAGATTAATAAAATTCGATATACATATTATTCAGTATTCAAAATTACTGAATTTAAAAAGCGCGATTTATGTACATCAGATATTTTCAATTTAAGTCAAATCTTCTTCGAAAACTCTTGCCACATCAATAAGTCAAAGACACTGACTAATTAACACCACAATAATGATTGTAAGATAATTTTTTTCTCAGAACAATACTCTACGCGAAAGCTTCCACTGAATAAAAAAAAGGGAATTTAATCTATGATCGAATTATAATAAATTAATATATTTTACTGATCACGCAGCATGTTATGCATTATAACGTAGGTGAACTTATTTTAGATTCTGAGCGAAGTAAAGGAGATAGTATTTTTACGACTATGATGTTTATTTTTTTAAATTTTTTGTCTGAAAATACTTTTTCGTATGGAAATACTTGTCCAAAAGCCTCGACCAGCATTTTTCAGAAACCGGATTTGCCTCTAGATGGTACTTTAGAAAATGATGGACTAGATGGTAACTTTTCAAAAGTCTCAATTGTTTCTCAAAATTTGGGAAAAATACCCAAAATTTGACAAAAAAGACTCGGAAACTTAATAATAACTTTTTAATCCAAAATTTATGAAAATTAAAACATAAATAGGCAAACAATAATATGAGAAATATTTTGGCGCAAGAAAAATTTGTAAATGTGAAAAAAAATTTGGACATTTTTTTCTAAGATTTTTTTTTTCATTACTTTTTCAAGGAATTTTAAGTAAAGTAAAGTAAAAGTATTTAAGGACATAATGTTTAGTAATAATAAGTTTAAGACAGTAAATATTTCGATAAAAGTTTCTGATTAAAATTTCAGCCACTAAATTTAATTAGATTTAGATATTATTATTGAATGCACGTGTACGTTACGGAGAAAGTGCTTTACTTAAAAAAAATATATATATTTTATTGTAGTCAAACTATATTTAAGTAACAAAAATGTAAATAACGACATAAATAAGTTATTTAATCATACGTGCAAATATTATTATACTACACAGTTCAATAATGAATTATGTATGCATTTCATTATTTTTACATTTCATCGTATTATTTGCATAACAAAATAAATTAATTTCTACAATTCCGTAACTATTGTATAAAAATACATAAATACAGAAATAGAAAGCAATAGTCATTATTTTCAACAAAAATTAAAACATAATACATATTTTATAAAATATATTTTGAGTATCGATGAAAATTAATAAATATCAACGCGACGACGGTCGATTGGGACGATGAATTTTTCATCGAGTACCGTTCCCAGTACAATACGACGTGACGTATAGCACACACATTACCGATGTGATTTTATTACGGTAATAATCACCGAAACTAATGGTGTCTAAATAATAATTTTGCGTTTATGCACGCGGTTATCATCACTGTTCACAACGGGTCATGAATTACAAGACGTACCTTATTATTTCCGAACGCGTTAGGTGTAGTATATAACTATAATACATACGTAGATAGATTAGAAACACCTGTGCGTAATAAAAACAATATACCGTTCAACGGGACATTATTGTAATAATAATATTATGTTCTTCAATACATTTTTTTAGACGCTATGTACTATGTGTACAAAATATGTGATATTTCACGATAAACCAGTGGATCTCAGCCTTTTTAAATCTACCCCTTCCCCTATAATGACGCGAAGATTTTTCACGACCCTTTTGTTATGACTTCAAAAATTCGTTTGAAATTATTATTTTAAAATGAATGAATTTAATCGTTAAAAGGTTTACAGTTGTTTTTTCTATGTTGAAAACCTACTTATTAAATACTTAAAAACTGAGAACAGGGAAGAAAAGCAATTCTACGAGAAAAAGTGTGATGCTTTTTTTTATATATTAAAAGTTTTCTCTCACCAAAATATTCTTTCTTTAATTGTATATTTATCTTTAAATTTTCATAAAGTATGGATTAAAAAAAAACAAACTTTGTGATTTTGTTAAATGTTATGTAGTTTTTTTTCAAATTTTAGAAAAACTGTTGTACGTTTCGAAATATATAACCTCCTAAGAGTACCGTTTAGAGTCAAATTTCGATTCAAAAAGATTCTAGTTTAAGATTTGGAAAACAAACTTCATTATAAAAGCACTAGTTTCTTTGCTCCACTAAGAATCTTAAATCACAAAGGCTAATTATTTATTTCTTACCATTTCGATTTTATACTTAAATGTTTTTCATTTATATTATATTACGGTATTCAACTTTTATGTGTTTAATATTTTTATATTTTTATTTTTATGACTACACGATTTCGTGTAAAAATAATTGTTCGAAAGTTTCGACCAACACCTTTTCGTATCAGAAATTGTCTCTAGATGGTATTTTTAAGACGTTACATTAGTAAATATTCTATTATCATAGGATTTTTAAAAATTTATTGTTTATTTTAAATAGATATTGAGTATTGTTAATTTATTTTAAACTAAATCAACAAACTCATTGAGTGTTTGGAAATTCATTATATTATTTTTAAGTTTTAAAACTTAATTATCCTAATACCACATTATTAATAGTGTTACAAATTTAATTGAACGAATAATTCTAAGAAAGCAGCGCAAAATACATTTATACATATTTTTGTCAATATGATTTTATATATATTATATAACTATAGAAAATTTCAAAAAAAAATTATCTTTTAAGTACTAAGTAAAGAAAATTTCTAATCTTTTGAGGGGTGGAAAAATTTTGAACATGTTTTACTAATTATTATTACAGTGACATACATGTAAATAATGTGATAAACATCTTCTACGCTTCGGTCGAAATAATTAAAATCCATTATATGCGTGGTGAAATATAGTGTTCGCCAATCTGGTATATTATTAAAATTAATTCTTTAAACATAGAGTTTTGTAATCGAGATGACTTTTGAATCGTTTTCAAACATTTTCAAAAGTCCATTGCCTCGTTAAAGAATTTTTTTTAAATTAACAGTTTTTCTCTTGTTTCACAAAAATCACGAATACTATTTTAAAAATGTTCGGGAATCGAGTAAAATCAATCCGATCATTGTTTCGATCGAACACAATTGTTTGTCATTGCTTCCGGAATATAATTATACAGTCATAATTTAATTATTAAACACCGGCTAGTGTTGTGGCGAGCACAGCGTGACGAGTGCCTAACGCCATGCACCCTGCATGAACTTTTTTTACATTACTTTCACAGTTTCACGTCACTGTCGATTATTATTATTATTATTATTATTTCATAGTGTTATTTTCACTCGCCAAATATCACTCTCGATGTTTACAATACACGTTTGTTATCATCTTGGACTAGTTATACTAGATTTAGAAGATTTTATTTTTCTAACAATGTGCATCTTATTATTATTATTATTATTATTATTCATGGGATATATATTGTATATTATAGTGTCTATCTCCTTTATTTCACCGTGCATACAGATTTGGTTTAACAATTAATAATAAAAAATTTTATCTTCTACAGAAATCGGTTTTATTTTGCCTCGAGCTTTTCCCCGTCGTCTTTAGACTCGTATAGTTTTCTTTTCAATTGCGATGTAATAGCCCCGCGTATTTACCTTGTCTAGAAAATGCTTTGTATTTTACCACAAACGACCATCACACCACGTGTACGTAGAATGAGCAATTTATAGCGATGTGTAATAGGTGGATTTATTATAATTATAAATTTTTTTTTTTTTTTTGAGAATTTTCATAACGGAAAATGTAATTTTTATTTTATGAATAAAATAATTACGCATTCCCGGTGATTTCCTTCGTTTTAAATATTCAATTTTCTAATATAAATGACTCCGAACGTGAGAAATTTAGTCAAACAATAAACGATTTTATGCACATATCCACTATGAAATCAAGCTGTCATTACGGCCATGACACGTTAAAACGTTTATTTTGGAATCCGCGTTTCTCTTTCGAGAAATATGAAACTGTAAATCAAAATTCTATGAATTACGTTCACATATTCTTCGTTAAATAGTGAATTATTAAAATGTTTTCTATGTCATTGCAATTTTGTGTTGTGTTAACGAAACATAATAAGAGTGAAAAAGTTATGATTTCAAATTATGGAAATTTTTTGAATAAATATAGTAAACGCGTCAAGTAACTAAATATATTTGTCAGAATATAGGGTTTATATATATATATTTATTTATTTTTTTGATTTCAAATCACTATGTCATTTAATCGATTTTTTTTATATATACAAACAAATAAATTTGTTAATATGTGTAGTTAGATGAAAATGAATGAACATAACTTTGTATATTATTTATAAACATTTAATTTAAATTAATTAATACAAAATATAAAAATCGCTTAAAAAATAATGTTTATAATAGCACTATATTTTTAAACCACAAAAAAAAATATGTATTAAAATTCAACGTAATATTCAAAATATAATACGTTGTTTATTTATTCCAACAGATTGTTTTATTGACAAAAACTTCAGAATTTCAGTAATGAAATGTTGGATGTTATCAGTCACTTCAATGTATGATCATTAGATGATTTGTGGAGAAAAGCCATAGATGTGATCAGCAATGACACCAAACTCAACAAAATTGATTTTCCTGCTAGAATAGCGAAAATTGGTAGTAATAAAATCAGTTTGAATCCTGCTCCCATTATAAATATTTGTTCGTTCCAATCTTTTTTTCTTTCTGAAAATATAATAATATATTACAGTTATTAATCTTATAAAAACTAAATAATATGACCTAATATGTAATTTGCTTGTTTATTAGTTTAACTGCCCAATGTAGAATAGAATAAAAACAACTTCCAGTGTAATTTTCTCGACATGTCTGACTCAAAAAGAAAGAAAAAAAATATTTGTTTCATTTATTTAGATGAACACATAATATAATGTGTAGCTATATGGTAAAACTAACTTCTGCGCATTAATATCAAAAAATTCATATACTATGAAAAAAACTGATTCTGTAGTTGTGTAGTGTGGCTGAGTTGAAAAAACCCTTACTTAGCCAAATGGCGTTATTCCAATCGATTTCCAAACCTAATTAATGGTACAAGGAGAGTACTCTAATTAAAATTTGTGCTAGAATTCTGTGATTATGGCAGAAGTAATCAAATGATAAAAAAAAATTACTGTTGGCCATATAATAGGATTGGAATGCAACTCAATTGGCCCTTGACCTTAAATAAAATCATTATTCAGTCAGGCACATACACGAGTGGAAGTTTTAAGGTTTCAACCTCACCTTCCCCAAGAAATTTCAGGAAAATGTGTAAAATATGTTTCCAAACATTAATAAAACATATGGTTTTGTCATTGTGGTATATTATTATACATTATTGTTCTAACTACCATAGTTTCTAGATTTTGTGATTATTATGCAGTAATTTAATTATGGAACATTTGTGAATATTTTTTATTAATTATTTGTCTAAGTTCAATTTTTTTTTTTGATTTTTTTCACATTAGAATATACTCCATATATTGAAAATATACATAAAACACTTATTTTTTATACTAGTGTGAAAATATGAAATGTTATAACCTATACAACATTATTTTACAAGCTTGATTATAGGGTTCTGAACATATACAACATTACTCGTAGGTACCTATTTTATATTTCACGATATAAAAATGGATAAAGCGAAAAGTATGGCTGGACTTTAAACTTGATGGGTGGTGAGCAGTTTACAAAGCCATACATTGTGAATTTATATAGTTAAAAATAGAAATAAGCTCAGTTTATATATTTAATTAATTTTAGATTTCCAGTGGAGCGAAGAAGCTAGTGTTTTTACAATGATATTTCTTTTTTTTTTTTTATGGGTACACGTTTTTTTTACAGAAAATTACGTCCGAAAATTTTGATCTGCACCTTTTTGAATTACAATTTGTCTCAAGATGGTACTTTTTTATGGTAATAAAATTTCTCAATATTTTTCCCAAATTTAGGAAACACTATCAAAAATTTAACAAAAACACTTATAAAAAATATATATTTTTTTTTTAATTCAAACATAATATAAATATATATAGCCAAAAATATGGAAAATATTTTGGTGATAGAACATTTTGAAAATGAAATTTCTTATAAAATATTTTTTCTTGTTTTCAGTTAATAGTGGGATATAAAATCGGTGGAGTAAAAATGCATTTTTTTGTAATAATTATTTACTTTATAATTTTGAAGTAAAAGAATTATCTTATATACTAAAGCTAGAAATAGGAGTAGTAGCATGTAAAATTTAACATGTCGAGATTCAAGACGTTCGTACCTATGCGTTGACATAAAATGCCGTATTGGTATAGACTTTACTTCGGATATAGATCGTACGGAAAGGATAAATTTCTCGAAAGTTCAAATATTAAGCTCGTTAAATTTAAATGATAATACCTTCAATACGATTGTCTCGATCGTCCCCAGTCGAATTCCAAAAGGACAGAAACGCTTCATAACAGGCGTCCCATTGACCGTCACGCGAATACAATCGTTTCGCGAAGCAACTCAAAACAGTCGACACTCCTCTTGTGGTCGAATCAGTCCCCTGTGCCAAATCGGTTGTCGGTGGATTTATTGCAAGGACTCGTTCTGATATAGGAACATGGGCTGTTGAAAGGGCGATTGAAGTCGACCCAAAGCCGATCGAAGCCATCACCAAAAGACAAATGTGTTCAAAACGCATGTTTGGCATTCCGCTCTGTAGCAACATCTGACGTACGAATGACCAGTCTCAACTGATCCTATGTGTGTTTTATACTTAACGTTACTCCATTAAAGGTACTTCAATCGTTCTCAAGCAATAATAAACTATTATGACAATTATTGACCGTAAATATTTTGACCAATTATTGTATACATCATAATACTACCGAGTTAATATAATTATTATAATATTCGTTTCCGCACTAAACGATTGGGCTACTTAGACGACATAGTACATTGAACACAAAATGATACCTAAAAGTTGAAAACGCATTGAATATTGCCTTATGGCTTCGTTAAACACACAAAATAAAAGCAAATGATTTTAAAAAATGTACCCATACGTATTTTAAATAAGTATTTATGAGTAATAGTTATAACTAAGTAAAGTTAACTCGCCTATGTAATCTTTAAATTGAATATTTACTTTTGTAAAACTTTAAATTATATGTTTATTTTTTATTACACGTTTTTAGAGTAGTACAACGTAAATGAAAAACACTAATGTTTATTTACGTTGCAACGTTTACTTGGTTCCGAATCAGGAAATTTATCTTTAACCTAATTCTATACTATATTATTATTTATAAGTCTAAATGTTTAAAATAATTTTAACATTGATTGGTTTTGAAATTTATGAAATTCGTTCCAAAAAAAAGTAATATGCAGTATGATAAATTTTCACTGGAAAAAAAAAATATTTCAGCCAGACTTTTTATCGAAGTAAGTGATAGGACAAACTGAGATACACAGTTCGTGATTTTTTTTTTTTATTTTAAACTTATTCGGTTAAACTATTTTGGTAGTATAACATGTGTTTTTTCCTTATTAATGGTTACACCTAGTTTAGCCCTAAATTCGGACTGATTGACTTTTTTTTATTAAAAGTCACTTTGACCTATATATATATATATATATATATATAGGTTCTAAATCCAAAATTTACTGAATAACAATCATTCAATTCTGATCAAAGTATTTGAGTTGCTTTGCAAAGCATGAAAAAAAAAATCAAGGGTTTTACGATTAAATGCAATAAACTTACGCATATGAAAAATAATATGCTATTCAAAAATACGAAAGATTGATACGAGTAAATAAAATAAACAAGTGACTGTTTTATAGTTAATTTTGTGTATAGGATTTATTCTTATAAGTCAAAATAACTTAAAAAGCATAATAGTAACAAAAGAATAGGAGTCATCTTATAACAAATAAGTTGCACAAAAAATGCACTTTGAAAGAACAAAAGTCTTAGAATTTCATGAAATTTGTATTTAAATATTTCAGTAGTCTCTATAGCCCCTCTCATAAAGCCATGTCCACGCATTCTATTCAATATATGAATTCAAAACACACTTTTAAGTAGAAGATTTATGTCAATTATAAATTTAGCTATTTTTTTTAATAGTTTTCATAAATCATACATTTTATTTCTATCGTTCAAATGCTTGTCAATTATTTATTTGTTAACATATTCAGCTGTCGATACCATAATCTATTTTGGCTTAACTTCCGTCGATTTTCTTTGGAACACTACTCCGGCCCATATGTTTTTTTTTACATGCTTATATTTTGTTATACTATTATATTATGTGTATCGAAGCTCAGGGGTATTTAATCAACGGCAATCAGGATCATCTCGGCACACTTTTGTAACAATGCTAAAACACTTTTCATAATAACAATAATAACGGGCCGTTTATTGACTTTGCATGCCATTGTTGCCTTGCCTCATGTGTTAAAACTCGAGCTATTAAACAAATTCCGGACGTCTCGAACAATGTGTACGTGCGTGGCTTGTCTTTTACAATATTCCATAGGACGAAAAATTTTTGAGGGGAAAAACGCTCTCAGTTTTCATTTTAAACTAGGAAATTATGCGTGCGGTTTTCTCTAGTTTCTACTGTTTTCGTACCGTAGAAATAGCAATGTTTTTGTAATTATGTTTATAATTAATACGTGTAATAATTAGAGGCGACGACTTTAAAGACTTTTCACACTCACTAATATTTAGTATAATTGAACATTTTGACGTTCAAACTAATATTCTAATAAGTGGTATCGTAATAATAATATAAAATAATATCATTTTAGGATATATACATATATATGTATTACCTATAGTTAAATAGTTAATATCACACTGCTGCGCGAATCTAAGTCTATAAACTAATATACATTTTTGTTGTATTTCATGATTTTACTATTACTTTTAAAAAAGCCGGACATACTTCGCACGATGGGTGTACTTCGCACGACCGGGTGGTATTCTCTTGACGGGCGTATTAAATTTTAAAGAAACGATAAATCATTTCTTCAGTAAAACGATTCTGAAC
>JAIPRM010015197.1:0-10292 GCA_025469315.1 Stegophylla sp. TES_Ste_2020
GTTAACAGAAAAAAAAAAATAAAAAAAAAAAAATAAAAAAAAAAAAAATAAACATCATTGTAAAAACACTAGCTTCTTCACTTTGTTCAGAATCTAAAAAAAAATTTGTTCTAAACAAGGTAAAAAAAAAATGTGTCGTTATTTTTACTCGAATTCACAAACATATTATAAACGCGATCGGTGAAGTATTGAGTTTTGAAATTTTCAAAAATGAAATTATTTTTATACACTCAATTTCCATTACAAAAATACATATGTCGTTTAATACATAACATAAAACTGCACAATAGTAATTCAAAGTTTATCGTTTTGTTGATTCGCTTCATTTGAAACGTCGGATTGTCACATTTTTCAACTCCTTAGCATTATTTTACAATATTAACGAATTCTTTATCATTGAACAATGAAAACGTATAACTATTTATGTACCTAGTATACTTAACCACAAGTAATCACGTGATAGAAATTTAGGTTTTAAGGATGGAAATAGTGAATAAATCATTTTTAAAACTTCTAAGTTTTCGAGCAGTTTTCATATTGTAAACTTAACCTAACCTAACCTATACACTTTCTAAAAAAAACTCGATCTAATGGTATCCAAAAGATTTCTTGATTCTTACATTATTTTATTCAATAATTTCATTTCAAAAATTTCAAAAATGTTAAGTCAACAGCAAGTCAAAAAACGGGATTAATATGGGACAGACTTAAAATTTACCGGGACAAATAGCGTCCTGAGAGAAGTCTGTCAGGACAACAGGACACGGAGCCAAAAATAATAAAGGACAATCTTGTATAAAATAACTATAGGAGTCATAATGACAATAATTATTTTTGTTATCGAAACGATTAGCCGAGTGGAAACGAATTAGTTCTCGGACGGACGCGTCGAAAATAATAATAATAATAATAATAGTAATGTAATAAGCATTGTGTGCAGCGGACGCGTTTATGATAACAAAACGTTATAAATTATAATAATTATTATTCGGCCAAGACGACTGGGAGAATCGAAAAGGACGACGGAAACGCCTTGAAGTCATACAGTTGTGCAACAGCTGTGCGCTAAGTACAGTCTATACGATTCGCCGTCCAGCGGTCACCGCCGTCGTTATTATTTTTCTTGTTTTACGCGTACAACAACAACAACGAAAACAATTTACTCGGAATTTTTTGACCGAAAAGGGGATAAAAGAAAACGTTTACGATTTACTGGTATTAAAAAAAAAGAGGCGAGAAACCGTGATAATAACGACTTTCGTGTAACTATTTATATATATGTATATATATTTTTTTTTTGAATTTATATAATAATAATAATAATATTTTTCGTCTCTGCGCAATACACACGCGCAGAGTTGTGTTACACATATTTTATACTCACATGATGCTTTTGTCCCGTTATCCCGTGATCTGACGACGGCATCGTTCTTGGTTAATGACCTGAAAACAAAAAAAGAAGAAAAATCAAAAAAACATTAAAACCGTTTGATAAAACACTATTATTATTACTATTATTATTCACAATAACAGAGAAAACGGGTTATCAAACGGAATATTTTATCATAACCGTTAAGAATAATAATAATAATTGGTAAAATGTATAAATTATTATTTGGTTTTCCGATGTGCCACAAACGTCGAAACACAAAAACACACCACTCTCTGTACCGCGACGTTATAATTATTTTATCGCCGGGGACACATTGGCATGGTTCGAGAATTTCTCGGTAAATAATGTACACACCGGGTAATTAAAATATTGCCGACTGGTAATTAAAAATAAAAATTTGCATAATTTTGCAGATTATAATATATAATTATAATACCTACTCAATGGTTGTCTTTTTAAGGTACGCGCGGTAATTTTTTTTTTCGAAATTGTTTTCATATCTTTGTCGGCTCGTTTCAATGGTATATAACTAGAATGCACGTGTGGGCGCAAACTGTTAGTTATTAAATAGAGTTGTGATAAAGAAAAGAAGAAAATTGTAGACGTGTCGAGGTGATACACAGAGCGCGCGACGGATTCAGAATACGTTTTTCGAACACACATAATAATATTACAATATCCATTCTGGTTAAACTGGATTCGACTCAAAACGCGAAATTTAATTGGTAAATCGCGAGTAACGGACGAGAAAAAAAAATGTAAATTTTTCGAAACAATTTAATTGACTTGTCCACTTTGCAAAACACTATTAACAGTTGTCTTGTCCGGACAACAACCTTGCAACATTGTTCAGTAAAAATTACACATAACGCAAAATTTCACGAAAAGCCATTGCGCAATCATACGATTTCCTTCGTTTGGAAAAAAACGCAATCAACGCTCTTTTCTTCCCCCCACCCCCAGTTAATATAGTAACACAAATGAAAACATGTAATTCATAAAATTTGTATAAGTTTGAAAAAAATCTGCTTTCGGTGTACATAAAAACATTCGAATGAGTATATATCATACTATGTCCACCAGTGATTAACACAATAATATTATATAACACGTAGAATAAAATATTTTATAGCATTCTATGTGCTCGTAGATTGTTTTTTTTTCATAAACAACGATGCTGTGCAATTATTATCTCTGGTCTGTACGAATCGCGTTCGAATCACGTCATCATCCAAAGGAGAAATAATGAGTCGTCCAGGGTAAACAACAAAACGAGGAGGGTAGTTGAGATAATATACATATTACATTGTTTCACGCCACCCCGCATTGAAGGGTGGTAGCGATGGCGGTTTTAGCTTAAACGATTTGACCCACTTGTTGTCTCCCTTTTGTCTTAAACTCCCTCTCGGAAACAGTCTCACCTACTCTATATATATATATATATATGTATATACAAACGTACAAGCAGACACAACAAAATAGGGTTACACGACCAAACACGCAACAGGCCTCCACCGCAGGGTTTCAACGCCACCCCTTTTCTCGACATACGCACCGGATTTACGATGGGTATTGTTCATCAACAACGTTTTACTCTGTCAACGATTGCGGAGGGCATAATAAGTTTTGTTATAGGTATGCGTCGTCGTATAGTTTCCAAACATTATATATAATAACACGAATTCGATTTCGATTGTTCTCAATCGGTTACTAATAAATTGTATTCAGTATTGTTTAATCAAAATCTGTCCAGAACACTATATAATATTTTGTATTGTGTTACAATGACAAACGAGAATTTATTTAGACTTTATGCAATTATATTATTATAATGCAAGGGTTCTCAGTCTTTTGAGGTTCATGCCCCCCTTTCCACTGCTATAAGACTGAATTATGTTATATACAAAATACATATATTATAATATCACATAAATACATCATGACTTTAATTTGTTAATACTGGGTATATAAAACTTGAATAAAACAATTCAATAATATTCTTCAATTATTGAAAATAGTTGTTACACAATGATGACCGAAAATCGCATACTTACTTACAAAAAAAACAACATATAGATAACCATAAACAACATTTGCATATTCTGTGGTTTCATATGGATATTTTCACGCCTCCTCTGAATATTAATCAGTGCTTGCAATAATTAAAACCTGTGATTAACTAAACTCTTTTTTTACCCAGTGAATTGTTGTGAGTATATTATTTAATAAAATGCTCGACGTGTACAAATAATATACAAATCATACGCACAAACAGCACACGGTAATTTTATTAATTACTATATACGAAGGATACGACGACGACGTATTAAAACGTTAAGTACACGTTCGTTGTTATAAATTATTATAGCTATTAAACTAATTAATTATCACCACTTAGTAAAAAAATTACGTTATAGCTATTTATAGACGAACAAAATTACGTAAGCCGCGATCGAGCATAAATTTAGAGTTTAATCGAGTCGCACCAATAATAATTAATTAGCTTGGGATAAAATATTATTCAGAAAATATTATATTGCACACCTAATGTAACCGTCGAATAAACGTGTATTGTTCACAATCGATTTGTAATGAGAAATTACCAGAGTATGTTCTTTTTTTTTTTTTTTTTTTTAAGTAGAAACGCATTGCATTATCTTTAAAGTTATTTAACCTTTATTGATAATCCAGTTTTTGTATAATGTTCGTAACTTTTTTTTTTCTATCGATCGTTTAAGTTCTACATAAAATTTACACTTCCCTTGTTTCGAAGTACTTAATAATAATAATACTTAATTACTCATTAATTAACTTAATCGAATGATAAAAGCGTAATTATTAATGTGTAATGTGTCAAAAAGAGGCGGGATTTGTGCAATAATACTATATGTAATTAGAAAAGGGATGAACATTGGGGGAAAAAAAACCGGGTGGACTTCGCACGATGGGTATTCTTCGGTTCTCGGGTGGGATTGCTCTTGTAGGTAGGTACGTTGAATTTTAAAGAAACGATAAATCATTTTTTCAATAAATTGATTATGAGCTTCAGTTAATACACAATAAAAATAATTGTCAGTTTTGTGAGAAAAGAGAGAACAGGAAAGAAAACATTTTTAATTAACGTTAATAAAAATGTCTTTATTGAGCCAATTTTAAGAAAATTAATTACACGAGTAGAAAAACACGTGATAAGTCTATCGGTAAAAGAAAATGTTGAGCGTGATTTCAATTTAAGACTTAGAAAAAAGTTGAAAAATGATTTTTGAAATGTATTTTTAGTCGTAAGACGTTTATCATATGAATAAAAGATGAGGATACATAATTTTAAATCGTATTTAGATAAAAACTTACAGAAACGATCGACATTTGCCAAATTCTACATTTACCCCAAAAGCGGTCAAGTCGTTTGTTTTCCACATATTCGTTTCGGAGTTACGACTGAAAACCACTGAAATCTATTTAAAAAAAAAAAAAAAAAAAAACCCGAGAAAGTCAAAATGTGAATGTTTTTGAATCGGTAGGTATTGTTGATGAAATATAAATTAGTCGAGCCGGGATTACGATACCGTACTAAAAGACAAAATGGTAATAATTATTATAGTATGACTAAAATTATAATCATTTTTTTTTTTCTATATTAGAAGCTAATCGATAATAGCGTAATATAATATCAAGTGAACCCGGTTGACCCTGGTGATTTCGTCGTGAAAACAACTCTTGTCTCATCACTATTAACTTCGGTACGAAAAAAAAAATACATAAATAAAATATTATATTATTACACAATGATCAGGTGTATATATATATATTATATATATATATGTAGAAATAGATCTTCCTATACGCGCCGCCGCGGAAGAGCACGACGACGGCGATGACGAGCGAGTGGGCGGAGAAGGAGAACGTGACAGATTACTACTGTGACTGCTGGTATACCTTCTCCTACATTATATACCTGTACGGTTTTCTTCTCCTTCGTTCCCCCGTACAACACCTCTCGCCGTTGCTAATGATGACAATAAACGGATCACGTGCAGCTGTCGTCGCAGACCATTCCCCCCCCCCCCCGGTGATGGTTTCAATTATATCATATTATTTAATTATTTATTGTTCTTATCACCACATTATGCGATAGATAATAAAGAATGGATGGGCCATAGTGTTCCTTATCTCACGTTCCTTAAAATTTACCTAAGGTGCTTTTTTTTTTTTTGTTCCATGACAATTTTTTTATATTGTTCCATGAATATATATTTTTATTTCTATCCCATAAAAGTCTTTAAATATTTGTTAGGGGTATTTTTGTTGATTTTTTAATTTTGCACATTATTTTTCTGAGACCATATTTTAGACTTAGCTTCTTCTTCATTAGAGTACTTTAATTATGACGTTTATTATTTTATTCTTATGAAAACACCTGTTCGTATAGCAATACTTAAAAAGCATTTTAGATCATAAATATTGTACTTCGGTGGTACTTCATAAAAGTCATTATTAAAAATACCCAATACTTTTTCCAAGAATAACGAAAAACAATAAAATATGTCATATATTCGAGATTTAAAAAAAAAAAAATGTTTTTAATCTCACTGTGAATCCAAAACTTAAGGACAATAAACTTGAAATTTCCGCCCTTTTTCAAAAATAGACTATTAAAATTTTCAAAAACATTTGCCTTCTTTTGGAATAAATGATGAAAAAATTTGGAATTATCTTGTTTTTTTGTAAGTTTATATCTAATGAGTGATTCTAAGAAATTTATGTTTTTAACTGAATCCTATAAAAATTTAACGAAAGAAAATCGAATATTTCCGATTTTTTTAAAACTATATTGAATAATATTTAATTATAAAATGTGATTTAGCACTATATAGACTAGGTATGTATCTAGTCGTTTTAGATAGTTTTTAAGATTTTTTTTTTTTATCATTTTTGTGTCGTATATAATGTGACAAATTGTTTTCGTCACATATATATATATGTAACTATTGATGTAATAAATATAGGGCATAATACGAGAATTGAAATGTGATTAAGAATATAATATAATATGATGAGACGTTTTTTTTTCATTTATACCACAGTACAGAATTTCTTATGTCGGCCATCATACGACGATAGCTGAAAGAATTCAAAAAATGTGAATGAATAATATGTTTTATTTTACGACTGTGCTCCGTGAAAATCTTACATAACGTTGAGTGTTCCAAAATTCGAAAAAGGTTAAGAATTGCGGAATGCAATTAGTTAATAATAAATATGAACCAAAAAAAGCCGGACGTACTTCGCACGATGGGTGTACTTCACTCGTCGGGGTGTTCTTCGCACGTCGGGTGAGATTCTCATGACGGGTGTATTGAATTTCAAAGAAACGATAAATCATTTCTTCAATAAGACGATTCTGAACGAAAGAAGTTAATAATATAAATAACAAATGAGGAAAAAAAATGTTAGAAAAATGTCCAAAATTTTTTTTTTCATTTCTTGCGCCAAAATCTTTCTCATATTATTTTATATCTATGTAATTAAATTTTCATATGGTTCGGATGAAAAAATGATTGGTTTCCGAGTGGTTTTTGTCAAATTTAATTTCGGACAAGTATTTCCATACGAAAAGTTGTATACAGAAAAAAAAAACATCATTGTAAAAACACTAGCTTCTTCACTTCGTTCGGAATTCAATACGAGAAGAAAAAAAAATTTGTTCTCTCGATTTTAAACGAATACATTTTTCACCGAGGACATTTTTCTCCCTTATATCGCTATAGCGAACGCGGTAAACACATTCAAAAATGTGCGCGTACGATTTTTCGTTTTTTGTTTTTCGTTTGGTCATTTTACAAACGTTTTCACCATAGGCACATGACGTGCACGCGCACGCGCAGTAATATAATATACCGACACAATACTCGCGCGTATTATTACATTACGTACATATTATGATGCACTCGACGAGGTAATAAATAACGCGAGCAGCAGCAGCAGCAGCGTTATAATAGTGAACTTTATTTTTATTTTATTTATTTTTTTTTTTTCAGTTACACCGATTATAATAATAATACGAGGTACAAGAAGTACGGGCGAGATGACTATTGGTACACAATATATTATATTAAATATATACCTGTATAATAATAATAATTATACTTCACTAAACTACCACGCTGTTGCTACTACGCGCACATTATACGCACAGGCGGCGTATATATATACCTGTGCCGACTCGCGGGTAATGGACTAGTGACAGGAGCTCATCAATCTGTTGCCAACAATCGGCGGGGCCCCGTTTGTTTTCGGACAAACATTTTATCCATTAGTATATATTTTTCCCGCCGTCTCTTTCCGCCCCTCATCCGTCTACTTACCGACAGATCCATCGCACGCGGCCTTCCTTCCTTCCTCCGCACCAGCCTCGGCTCCGTCACATACACTGCGGCAACCCATTCAACTTTTCTTTTTTTTTTTCTTTTTTATACTAGATACCGGGTATACGGTATACCAGCCGCCGCCGCTGCAGTACGGAAGAATATCTCTCTGTACACATACACACACGTACTATACGATGATCGTTAACCCCGCAAGACGTTTTATAATGGCTCACGGATTTTTTTTTATTCTGAACGAAGTGAAGAAGCTAGTGTTTTTACAACGACGTTTATTTTATTTTTTATTTTTTGTTTCGTATGGAAATACTTGTCCGAAAGTTTGGATCAGTAACTTTTTGAAAATTTAAACATAGATAGACAATCATATAAGGAAGATTTTGGCGCAAGAAAATTTTGAAAATGTAAAAAAAAATGTTGGACATTTTTCTATCATTTTTTTTTCTCATTTATTTTTTATATTATTGACTTCCCTCGTTCAGAATCGTTTTGTTGAAGAAATGATTTATCGTTTCTTTAAAATTCAATACACCCGTCAAGAGAATCCCACTCGTCGTGCGAAGTATGTCCGGCTTTTTTTGAAATAATTTTACTTATGATATATACCTAAGTATATATAATTAACTTTGAAATTTAAAAATTTAAATTTTCAAGTGTAAAAAATATTAAATATGTTATATTTAATATGATTTTTTGAAATTTTTTAGTGAATTTCAAAATATTTTTGAGTCATTGAGTTATGGGCCCAAAATTATAAGTTTTTTCCTTTTTCAGTATAAAAGTTCAACTTAAATTTTGGTTTTTGGAACGCGATAAAAGTATTAACTAGAATCTATAACAATTATTATTTGTATAATTATAAAGACTGCGGCGTTACACCGTATAATAATATGCGACGGAATATTTTATTAAAACTTTCGGGTGTGGAACAAACATACCTCTTTTTTTTTCATCGTAACACTTATTATTATTATTCACTCACAGCGTTTAAAACGAGATTTCCCGTCAAACATTCCATTAAATTTTACCGCCGTTCTGTGACACATGTTTTAACGTATATTATACATATATATATATATATATATATATAAAGAAGTCGGTACATTATAATATTATGTGATACGTATAGCACTATGATGTATATATAAAATAAAATATAATTGCGTGTGCTCGTAACTATTTATGGCCGTGTTACATATCGTTTCGTTAACGACATCAAAAAAATAATACTATTATAAAAAATGTGCCTACACTGTTGTACACGTCACGCTAGTTAATTTTTTTTTTTTTTTTTTTTTTGTACCTACGCTTACACCTAATTTAATTACAATACAATTATATCACTGATGTGTTTCGAAATCCTTTAATGAATATACATAATATATATATATATGCCCTATACGCCAACACATTACGCATGGTTTTTGCGTCTATATTCGACTTGAAACGATTATTTCGTTCCGGAAATCGTTTTGAATTTACAACAAAAAAACCGCACTCGGGTGGTCTGGAGTTAAAACGCGTTCATTTTTTTTTTTTTTTAAATAAATCTAAATAATATGACATCATAACGACTTTGTTTCCTAATGTTGCGCCGCGGTACGTCCAGTCCACTCCGGTCTATTTACAATAACGAATCGACCGCGTTTGTGAAAAATCATAATTTTAAGTTATTAAAAGTAAGAAGAAAAAAAAAACCACTATGGCGCAATTTAGTAATTAACATAATAGAAATAATAACTCGATTGTAACGGTGAACCGATTAATCATTGTGTAATAATAACGGCGGAGCTACTATACTCATAAACAACATTTAAACCGTCAAGTTTGTGTACGTACACCGCGTGTCTATTTACGTGCGGTCCATAAAATGTCTAATTATAAGCTGCTGTTTTGTAGGGCTTGAAAAATGATAATACGAAATTCTCAAAAAAAAAGACTCACGTTACATTTTTTTTTTTTTTTTTAATAGCTCATAGCGGGTACTGTTCGAAATTAAATCATTTTTAGATTCTGAAAGAAGTAAAGAAGCTAGTGTTTTTACAATGATGTTTATTTTTTTTTATTTTTATTTTTTTTTCTGTGTAAAACTTTTCGTATAGAACCAAAAGTTTCGATCAATAACTTTTTGAAACCGGATTTGCCGGATTTGCCAAAAATAAAAAAATAAACATCATTGTAAAAACACTAGCTTCTTCACTTCATTCAGAATGTAAAATGTATAAAACAATATTTTGTCTAGTAGAAAAATTAAAACTAAATTTTATAGTCACTAAATAATAATTTATATAATATATATATATTTAGTATTAAAAATATGTTAACCGATAAACGACACGGCTTCACAGAAGAAAAACTTGAAATGCATAGTATGATTATTCATTTTAATAATATATAAAATTTTAAAAATAAATTAAGTTCAGAAATATTTAAGTCCTAAAATTTTTTTTTTTTTATTATGTATTTAAGTAATTAATTGTTACAATAAGTTTTATTGTAAATTTTAAATAAATAAA
>JAIPRM010015198.1:0-10291 GCA_025469315.1 Stegophylla sp. TES_Ste_2020
TTCATAAAATTCTGATCAAAAAATGATGGTTTTCGAGTCGTTTTTGTCAAATTTTGGGTAGTTTTTTCCAAAAAAAACATTGAAAAATTGAGAAATTCAGAAAATGACCTCTTTAAAGTACAATCTAGAGGCAAATCGGGTTTCAAAAAGTTATTGATCGAAACTTTTGGACAAGTATTTCTATACGAAAAGTTGTACAGAGAAAAAAAAAAAAGAAAAAAAGGAAAAAATAAATAAACATCATTGTAAAAACACTAGCTACTTCACTTCATTCAGAATCTAAAAATTTCATATAATATAGGAGGTATAAATACTCTCGTAAAGTTAGGAACATTTTTATTTTATAAATATTGTTCAATAATTGATATTTAAAAAATCATTCAGACTTAAATATGTCGATTTCCTTTGAACATTGATATATCTTGATTAGAGTATAACACAAACATAAAAAACTATCGAAAATGAAATGTTCATTAAAAAAATTTGATTTTGGACGTCATTTAAATGATTATTTTAAAACGTTGATATTCGGGAAGATTTACAAGCTTTTTGTTGATTTTTTTTTTCCGATTTCATTCGAAATAGATCTCCTAAACAGTTAAAATTAAGTACTGTGTATTTGACACCAACTATTAAAATATATATATATATATATATATTTAAAATTAATTTTAAAATCAGTCGAATTTTCGCTACAGATAATCATTTATAATATTTATACCTAAAATATTGTGAAGTTTTTAAAACTCTATCATAATTATTAAAGTGACTGTGAATAATTTAAGATAAAAAATAAAAATGATTCAAATGAATAAACTTTAAAATGTTTAAGTAAAATTATCTAATATTAACTCAAGCTTCGCTCGGAATCGTTTTATTGAAGAAATTATTTATCATGTGTTTAAAATTTAACACGCCCACTAAATCCCAACCGAAAAGCAAAGAATACCCATGGTGTGAAGTATGTCTGGTTTTTTTTTTATCAGAATTTTAACTTTCGGGATGCACCTGAGGTATAGGCCAGAGGTGGCCAACCAGTCGATCTCAAGATGACGATCTCAATTCGATCGCGACACCCTTTCGTATTTTCTTGAATTTTTAAATTTTTTCAGGAAACAAATAAAATATTTTTTTTTTTTTATGTAAATTAGTGATTATTTTTATTTTAATCTCAAATAGTTAAATATCTTTGCGTTGTGAAGCATAGAAAAATATATTCATATTATAAGTTTATTTAAAGACCTATTAATATAATGTTGTTAAAAATATAAATTTAAAAAGCTGAACGTACTTTGCACCATGGGGATTTTTTAGTTCCTTGGGTGGGGTATTTTTTTAAGTAGGTATGTTGAAATTTGAAAAAACAGTCATCATTTATTCAATAAAACGATCTTGAACAGAGCTTCAGTTAATAAAAACAGTGCAATTACTGTCAGTGCAAGTAATAAGACCCAAATCATTTGTAATTGAAAATATATTTTAATGCGACTCATACAAAATTATATTTCTATTGAAAGAATATTACAACAGTTCTTTAATGTTTAAAAATAATGCAAATATTAATTATAAAAATGTAATATCATCATCGTAAGAGTTCAAAAGTACTAATAACTAAAATAAATAATTTTTGAAAACATTTTTGAGATGCTGGTATACAAATGAATGTTCTTGCAAAATTCATGTCACCTGCCATTAATCATGCGGTTTTTTTTTTTTTTTAATATAATACATTTATTAAATAATTAATCTTTAAACATATTTTTTTTTTTTAATGTTTCGTTGACAACTGATTAGTAGATAGCATTTTGTAGAAATTTCAGAATATCCTAGACTCCACCAAGAGAGCCCGAGGTATGACCAACGCAATTCTCCCTCCGGGGCCCAAACACCTATAAATATATACTCGTGTTACAATTAAGCAGTAAATAACTATATCGGTTTTATAATCACAGATATACGTAATTAAAGTTTGGCCCCCTAACACAATTATTTAATAAAATTGAAGAATCATCATCCTGATATTATTATAACCTTCGTAGTTCTTACCGTGATGTTTTTAAGCGCGTTCTCGGTAATAATAGTCATTAATAACAGTAAATAGGAAATATTTAACCTATATAATAATTTTAAGCCGTGCATGTTTTACTCGACAATTTTCTCATACCAACTGTATTTAAATCGTCATGACGTAAATAATATCGTTTGTAATGTTCAAAAACGAATAATATCATTGATGTACAAATTTAATATCTAGCTAAAGAAAATAGTTTAGCGATAATCTTTTTCTTAAAGAAATCAGATTGGGTAGAAGGTAACAGGTCAAATATAGGATGTCTCGAATAAAAGTCTGTTAATCAATTATTATTATCAATTTTCTTAAATTTAATAAATTTAGCGTATGATAATTCTTTATTTATTTTAGATTCTAAGTGAAGCGAAGAAACTAGTGTTTTTACAGCTAGCTTTTTCGTACGGAAACACTTGTCTGAAAGTTTTGACCAGCAACTTTTTGAAACCGGATTTGCTTCAAGGTGGTAGATACTTTAACGAGAACATAGTTCTTCTTCGACCAGTCGTGCAATGACAATGCGCGGGACACATAATATACATTTATATAATGTGTTTTTGTGCGAACATCAGAATAATAATATTAGGTATCCATTATAGTGCATAGCTATAGGTCATCATTTATATAAGCACATTAGCACTTCTGCGATGGTGAAATTTGACACAAACTTAAGTCACGTTCACGTCAGTTATCGGGAGGTAGGTAAAAGCTTCAACCACTTTTTCTTTTTCTTTTTTTTTTTTTTTTTTGTAATTGAATACAAGTTTCAAAAACCCTGACAAGCGAAATTATGTATATTCACATTAATTGTGTCCCAGTAAGAGATTTAACAAATATAATAACTTTTGTGCTATTAACAATTTTTAAGTTTTTTTTTTTTTGAAAATTATTACTATAGCGTTGCACTATAGCAAATAACGCATAATTTTTTTTTTTTTTTTTAATTCGCGAATTTGAAATGTTAGTTCTAGTTTTAGAAATAATTCATAATAGCCATTTTGTAAACCTGATTTTTAGAAAAAATATTGGTGCTTAAATCTCTGATAAAGGTTAATCCCTTCATTTTCTACGATTTTTTTTAAGTTTATGAATAATTTATTAAAGTTTTCAAATACGTCGTAATAATGATGATATTATGACGTCAAAAAAAAAAAAACTTACGTTATTGTTGTAGCGCAATGATAATTTTCAAAAACCAAGTTATAAATTATTAATAGAACTAAAATTATTGCATATGTCAAATCGTATTGGAACACCAATGTACAATCTAAAATATGATCTATGGAGAATTGAACGAAATTTTTTGACAGTCCTTATGCTTTACTACCCAACAAATTCGGTTGCATAATAATATATACACACAGTTTTTCTTTTTTTTTTCTGAAAAAAGTCGTTGTAAAATTAATAAATTATTCGGTTCGCTCAGAATTTAAAACGCATTTAGAACACGAGGTGACGATTCGACATTTGGGCACAATAAACGTGCACTATATATTATAATTATAGTAAATGAATAACTCGATTTGAATGTATTTCCTAAAATGAGAAATCCATAATATAATTAGAGTTTGTTCGGAAACTAAAGTCCTTCAAACACGCTTATAAGACGTATAAAATGTATAATAGTATGTTAATAATAATAATATGTACGTGTTGACGGAAACGAACGGTTGCGGAATGCCGTGACGACCGCTCGTTGCGATTTTATTGTAATCCGCCGCCGGGGCACAGGACTGCAGGAGTCGCGATGGCATATTTTATTTCCTCGTTGAAAATAACACGAGTGTGTGTGTGTGTGTGTGTGTGTGTGTGTGTGTGTGCTCCGTCCGATTTATTATTATAATAATAACACGTAGAGACGGTCGTTCGTTTAATATGTATATTATTATTATTTTAAACGTTTACCTACAACCCCAGTGACCCACATTCGAATCATCTGGACCATTGAAAAAACAACGCGTTTTTATATCTGTATAATTAAAAACACGTATACACGTTATATTATTATTATTATTATTATTATTATTATACCGAGCAGTGTACAAAACCTAATAATCTCCGACTCGTCCCGAAATCCAGTGGTTCCAAAATAATCGTCACGATATTATACAGGTTTTCCTCGTCATATATTATGTATTTGCCTTGTCCGCGGCGGCGGTGGCGACGGATGACGCGATGATGATACGTTTGGGTACCGTTAGTAGTTAGCTCTTAGCTATATCCGGCCAGCGACCGTATACACGTGTATTTATGTGTGTGTGTGTGTGTGTGTGTCACTACTACGTTATATAGTACTATTAGATATATGTTATATTATTATTGTATAGATACTGGTGTGCAATAATAATATTACTATGTTAAGCTCGTGTGTGCCTGAGTAGTGATGATAATTCGGTATAAATTATGCGTCGTTTACCGTATACGATACGAGATCAGACGACGTGTGATTGACGAATGGAGTTAGGACAGTTAGGTACTTTTTATTTTTTCTACGTCTCGATGATTCTCCGGATGGCATTGCGTAACACCGAGTTAGTAATTCTATTTTCGTCTCACCGGTCAATAGTGATTATTATAATATACTTATTATTTTTTATCGCTTATTATTTATAATTATAAATAATCCACCTAGCTAGGCGATACGAAATAATTATTATCATTAATATCGTATACACCGGCAGCAAATCGTAATAATAATACGGTGCATAGTCGTGTAGAATACGTCAGGGCCTATTTTTGAGTGTAATACGAAATTATTAAGTATCTATGTGTGTCGCGTGATTAATTTGTGACGAACTTTGTACTACTTCAATTAAAAACGAATTCGAAATTATAATTTTTTAAATATTTTTTTTGCGATAGAGTACCTGTGTGTATAGCTTATGTTCTAAGTGTAAACGCGATTTAAATGTTATATTTAGCTCTGAATTTTTGATTTCAAGTATCAAAAATCAAAACAAAAAAATAAAATAAATAAACAAATAAATGGATGTGATGAAATTGTTTAGAACGATTGATAAATGGTTCGAAAAAAATGATGATAATTTCACACTTCCCTCAACAAAGCTTCCCACCCATCATTACATAGAAAAAGAGTATAATATGAAAAGTGACGAAAAAAAATAGGCACTGGAATACGTCTCTACGAAGACTTTCCACGTTGCGCGCCCGCTGCAAAATCTCAGTCGACACCTGTAGAATGTACCGCGATATTATAACTGTATCGATTCTACATAATAAATAACAAGACGTTTTGTTTTTGCACACCGACGATTATTTATTAATCGTTGTTCGATCTACTTTTAAATCGATTTTTTAACTTTTTTTTTAATAACATAATATTGCCGGAATGACGTCAGCACGCGTTACACCGCCAGGATCAACACCTTTTAAGCGGTTCGATCGAGCGCCTGAATATAATATTAATTACTAACAGAATTACTATTACGGTGAAACAAAAAAAAAAAAAAATAGACCCCTGACAAATTATTTTAGACGATTCAGAATAGAAAAGCGAAAAAGCTGGTATTTTTACAATGATTATGTTTATTATTTCTTTACGTGAACACGTGTTCGTATAGAAACACTCGTCCAAAAGTTTCGACCGGCAACTTATAGAACCGGGAATTCGCCTCAAGAAAGTACTTTTAGAATGTCATTTTTTTAAATTCCCAAATATTTTTCCAAAATTTAGGAAAAACTACCAAAAATTCGTCAAAAACGCATTTAAAACTTTTTTATTAATCCAAACTCTATGAAAATTTATATGTAGATACACAATAACATGTTAAATATTTTGTAAATCTTTTTATCGCTCTTTTTGCTCATAAAACTGTTGTTTCTTGTTCCCGGTTAATATAGTGAAATATAAAACTGGCCGAGTAAAAAATAAATTACTTTTATATTAATAATACACGTTATAAATTGTAAGTAAAACTGTCTTATGTATAAACTTGAGCTCCGCTCACAATCCAAGTGTATCCCACACCTGTGGAGCAAAAAATACCCGTGGTGCAAAGTTTGTCCGGCTTTAGTTAATTAAGTACATTACGGACGTCAACAATATTAATATAAATGATCATAATACGAAAAATAGTGTAGATTTGTAAATTATTCTGGGTCTTCTCCCTATTAGAAAGTACTGACATGTTGGCCAATGGAATCTATAACAATTTTGTATTTGACGAGGTGATATTAAAAAGTTCACTATCTTTGGTTCACAGTTTTAGACATTTTTTCGTCTATGGAGAATAATTAAAAATTTAACCTCATAAAAGTATAATATATTATTATCGAAAGTTTAATTGATAATTTCGAGGTAAAAGTCGAATAATATAACAAATTGCAATGTTTGTTTTTTTTTCGTAATAATTCGAACAGTATAGTAATATAACCGTGGCGTGTAACCACAATTCATCCGAATATCACTGTACCATGACTGGAAATGTCTCCATGGCGGATGATCTCGTCTGAAGTCTGCTGACCACCTCCGGTTGAGTCTAATCTCCTTCCAACTACTTCGTCATTTTATGGTAAATTACTTGACATAATTAGCGCGCCGTCAACTCACCACTGGTCCTGTACATATTATATTATATTATTATCTTCATTCCGTTTGCTTTCCTCGTCGCTGCTCTACAAACACTCGAATATTCAGCAGACAGATTGTCATCGTAACTCGTTAACCTAAAAATGATAGTAAAAATATGCATAAACAATGCGTTCACAAACAAAACGACAATTGAACAGACAACGGAGTTTCCGTTAAGGTCAGTCGTCTCGTTTAATACTATGTTCTCGTTGTCTTAGAGAGACACGGGTACTGTCGCATTAATATAATATTCAGGTGGAATTATATTAAAATATATTTTAGTTAAATTATGATGACCCTCTTTGGTTTTTCACTTTTTTTTATTATTATTCATTTATAACACGACCCATGTAAATACGGTACATTGCGTGCAAACAAACGATTTTTTTGAGCATTTTATTTTCTACATTACAATATTGCAGAAATGTACAGATTTGTCCTGGATAATAAATAACCCACTAAATTAACTTAAGTGTAGTCAACAGATAGTAACAAAGAAAAACTATAAGCTATAAATGGGTCGACTCCAATATTTTACCAATTTCGATTCCAAATTAGAATCGAACGAATCGCGGTATTCAATAGTGGTGTTGGAATTCAGGAATTTCCCCCCATATTATGTTGATTCTTCATATGAAAATAATTGTTAGTTAATCTAGCCGTTTTTATTAATCGATTTCCGATTCTTAAATAATATTCAGTTCAAAATTTTAAAATCAACATTTATTCTCAGACGACAGAATACAGATCAAAGTGTTTTCAAATGTCAAAACCACAGAATAAATGAAGATATTTCACGGACATGACCAAAATACTTATCCCATCCGGACAATCATCATAAACCTTATATACTCAGTCAATCCATAATCGAAATTTTTGAGATTCCATTAATTTTCGAAATCGATAATCGTAGTTTCTTCATTTCCGATTCTTTACTGGAATCGATTTGATAATCGATTTTTTTAGAATTCCTATTCTTTTGTGTTGGAAATCGATGAATCTGTTCCGCGGATCATTTTCACCTGTTCTGAATCCTCTTTGGAATCGATGAATTCGATTCCGATTCCGTTTTACTCTTATTATGACAGTATCTATTTATGAAATCGGGAATCGACGATACCCTATACTATAAACCCATAGCCTGTTGTTAAATTTGAAAAGTATAAATCGGTACTGTGATAGAAGCTTTTAAATGTACCTAATAAATGTACATTATGTATCAAAATAAGCACGTTCAATTATAACATATTATTAGTATTAACCATGAGCTTAAACGATAACGATTTTATAGTAAAACATACATATAATATTTCGTGATTGAACTTTTGTACCCAAAATCAACACATTGCACTAGTTAATATCATAAAATATAATATTGTTGTCTTTGAAAGTCTCTCGACGTTTGCTATGCCTCAGCGGTCTGCAGCTGTTCATCAAACGATCCTTCGAACTTACTCGTCTCTTCTGCCCACTCGTGTTGGCCACCACAACGAGCATTTTACTTCAAACAGTTCCTTCCTGCACTGACCGGCTGAGAACGAAATACAACAAATATTATTATAATACGATTTCGTCACGGTGTAAAGTGATGAGGAGGGGAGGGAGGGGTTACCGTCGATTCGGCGCGGCGGCGGTGGTGACGACGATCGGAGCGTGCAGTACGTATCTGTGTTCTCGCGCACATACGCACCGGAATAATAGGAAATAAGGAAAATAAGCGCATTATGATATAACATTGTGTATAATATAATATAATATAACATAAAATGAACACAAAATAATATATCGTTATTTATATTTATTTACTCCTCGTCGGCTACATTATTTGCACGGTCGCCCACCCATTTACTCACGGCCAATTTTCCGCGATGTTCTCGACGTTTTACTATAAAAAAAAAAAAAAAATGATTCCGTATTCATTCCATATTGTGCTATACAGGGTGTCCCGCGATATGATTCAACGGACGCAATAGCATTTTATTCTATAATAGCTTTAAATTTTTTTTTTTTTTT
The DNA here is from genome assembly GCA_025469315.1 of Stegophylla sp. TES_Ste_2020. Lineage (NCBI taxonomy): Eukaryota > Metazoa > Arthropoda > Insecta > Hemiptera > Aphididae > Stegophylla > Stegophylla sp. TES_Ste_2020. The sequence goes on from JAIPRM010015198.1 coordinate 8,673, forward strand.
TTGAAAATTATTACTACAGCATTGCGCTATAACAGTAACGTATCCATTATTTTTTTTTATTTTAGGCCCAAAATTTCAAATTTGAAAATTTGGATCCTAAAAAAAAAATTACATATTATATACGTTATTACTGTAGCGCAATGCTGTAGTAATAATTAGAAAAAAAAACAAAAAAAAAACAAAAAATTAAAAAATTATTAATAGAACAAACGTTATATGCATATTTTGTCAAATGGTACTGGGACACCCTGTACGAAGAAGAAGTGTGTAACCTCGATAAACGAACGATAGCCAAAGAGACGTTATTTCACAGATAATATTTTATAAACGACGTGTGGTCGCATTATAGCGTTTTATACGTCTTCTCGTTATTGTTGGAAACATATCAGCCGTATTGATTTTGAGAATATTTTCTTTAAGAAAAAAAAAACAACCGTTTGTCCGGCACATTATCATTATGCGTCTGGCTCGCGTCTGTTTACAAATTTACAATATATTATACGTCTGTGTTCCGGTGGTGACGTACACAGACGTTGTTTGCGCGTCCGTCACGTTGTAAATATAATAAATATGACATGCACACACACACGTCGTCGCCACTATAACAGTGTGCCGTGGAAAACGTTGTTCTTCGACGCTTCTCAGCGGATATTTATTTATTTTTCTGACGCGCAACAATAACAATACCTCTCTGTCCGCGCGCGCGAACAATATTCGATAAACCGCTCTCCGGAACGCGGCAAATCGGTTAACAGGTACGAACGATAATGGTGACACGCAAGTGTAAAATGAATATTATATTGTCGTGTGGAGACATGGAAATAAAAAAAAAAAAAAAAAAAAATGATCGCTTGTAAAAATGACAAGAGGAAGATTTGGTCGTGTCGCGCGCGAAAAATATTATTATGACGGTAAAATCATCAGGAAGTGACGAGCACGGTGGTATACATGAACAACCACCGGGACTATATTTTTCGACGACCAATTACGCGTTTGATTTTACATATTTTATATTATATTATTTTCATCGGCAGACGAGACAGACACTCTTCGGGACGCGCTTCGTTCGTCGAAAATATTTTAATGTCACCCAATGCGTCAAATGGAAAACGTGCAGTGCACGGACGGGAAGTAACATACATATATATTATTATTAGGGCTAGGGACTTGTAGATCTAAAAAAACTTAAAATATCCGTGCATTTATGCTCTAAAAATGTACTAAAAATGCTATAAAATTTACGAAATATACAAAAATGCTAAAATAATCTCTTATAAAACATAAATTTTACTGTAAAATCTCAAAATATTTCAAAATTGTAATGTATAATATATTTTAATATGTATTATTAATTCTTCTTCTATAATAATTTATGAAATTTCTTTTTTATTTCAATCTTTATTTTTTAGATTCTGAATGAAGAAGCTAGTGTTTTTACAATGATGTTTATTTCATTTTTTTATTTTTTTTTTTCTGTGTACAACTTTTCGTATAGAAATACTTGTCCAAAAGTTTCGATCAATAACTTTTTGAAACCGGATTTGCCTCTAGATTGTACTTTAAAGAGGTCAATTTTTGAATTTCTCAATTCTTCAATTTTTTTTTTTGGAAAAAACTAC
>JAIPRM010015199.1:0-10291 GCA_025469315.1 Stegophylla sp. TES_Ste_2020
GTTTCAACCTGCAACTTAATGAATCATATTTCGCCTTTAGATGGTACTGTTAGACGTTATTTTTCGAAATTCTCAATAGTTTAATTGCAAAAATAGCAAAATTGTAATATATTTTTGAGAAATCAATTATTTTTATTATTTATAAATTTAAATAAAAGAAATTTTAGGGGAAAGCCCCTCCCTTGGGTGCGCCACTGCTGAGGAACTAGTGCAGCTTTTACAATTAAGTTTATTTTGTATTTTCCTATTTTTTATGGGAACACTTTTTCGTATAGAAATACTCGTCTGAAAGTTTATTATATCGATTTTTTTTTAGACCACAAATCGGCTTCCGGTCACACTATAGAAAGGTAATTTCAAAATGTGCCACAAACGAGACATTCATGAAATTGATATAATATAATATAATATAAATGAAACTTGCCAATTAATAGACTAGAAAATCATTAATTTACACTAGAGTGATACTTTAGCATTTTTTTTTTTTTTTTTTTTTAATTTTTTTATCAATTATGGAATGAATATAATATAATTTTGAATTCTTGGAGTAAAAATTTAAGATAACCCTAATCACACATAATATGTCTAATAAACCTGAAAAAAAAAAAATTCATAAAAACTAAGTAATAGACCGTAATCCATATACATTATACATATTATACAAAACCGAAAACAAGCAAAAGTGGAAATCTTTGTTACGGGTTGGCTTTGGAAACTACTTATTCAATTGTCGTGCATTTTTTTTTTTTTTTAATTAACGAGGACGTGATGTCCTCGTTAAAACCTGCTCTGTGATAGAGCAGGTTTTAAACATAAATGTAGTCCGATAAAGTTAGTAAATAATTAGTTATTAATTAAAAAATTTAATTGCATAGCTCATCTAATTGGTAACTCGGTAAAAAACATAATATGTGTATGCACCTGACTAAAGAACAAAAAATATTGTTCACAAAGAAGTATTATAATCTTAATAGAAATGTGAACAGAGATGTTATATAAATTAAAGGGATATTCCATAAATGAATAAATAAAAAATAGTAAATTTTACAACCTTGTTTTTATTATTTTTTTTTTTTTTTTATAAAATAGTCGGCCCCTTCGGAAGTATGTACTTAAAACTTAATATTTTAGAAGTGCTTACAATGACTACTGGGAGATTCACGTCGACAGAATATTGGCACAGAACACCGAGCCACATGATATAATATAACAGCTACACCGCTGTACTACAATATAATGTTAGATTCTGAGTGTAGCGAAGAAACTAGTGGTTTTTTTTACAATAATGTTGATTTGTTTTTTGGAAAACTATCAACAAATGGACAAAAAACGGTAAAAATATGCCACAACCTGATTTTTTATGAGATTACACTTTGTTTTTTAACATAACTTAAAAAAAATAAACGAAACTAGAAATTTGAAACTTTCACCAGCCAGTAAAAAGTAGTCGCGGACGCAATTCTCAGAAATTTCAAAAACATTTGACTAATTTCGAGCCAAGTATAGAACATTGAAAACATTGGAAATTTCTCCGATTTTTATGTGACTTGGCACATAGGTAGAAATGCAGCAACACGGGCACCAAGAGTATCCCACCAGAGGAGCGAAGAATATCCCCATGATGCGCGTAGTATGTCGGCGTTTTATATAACTCACACCGCAAAAGCGTATTTGATTTTTTTAGTGCTCGAGTATAACAATAAAAAAAAAAAAATATATATATATATATAATATATATATATATATACATAAAAATATAAATATAACTCATAAAACACGTTTGAACGATTTTTCTCCGGGACAAAATTAAAAAAATTTTGACAGCAAAAACCAGCATTACATTAACGCTTTTCACCGATTTCGATTTTACTACTTGGATTTTATTTTTTTTTCATACGCGCACACATATAGTTTTTATCTTTTTTTTTTTTTTTTTTTTTCATCCTACACGGGTGATTTATTGTGTTTGGCATAAACTTGTACGGGCGTCGGTAGTAAAGCATTCAAATATTATATAATATTTTGGCCGCCAAAATACTACTACTATTCCGGGAAGCCGTTTTTTGTTCGCCGTAATTTATTGATATCTTTGTAATTTGTCCCGTTTTCATCGGTGATTGAATAAAAAAAAAAAAAAATAAAAAAATAAAATAAAATAGTATAATGGTTCACGCGCACTACGGCGGTTAAATATTAAACAAAACGGATGTATATTATTTTTAAAAGCGTTATCGAGTAAGGTCGAAAAGCGAAAAAAAAAACCCCGGCCTGGAAACATGTAGAGAGAAAACCATTTATTATTATTATTTTTTTACAGTATATCAAGAAATATATATTTAAGCACGTTGCGCGCTGAACAAAAGATGTATTTCGAACGAATTCTATTACGCGTGTACAAATTTCACACGAGTCCCCTCTCTCTTCTTCTATAGACCACGTGTGTGCATTTTATTTTATTTTTTATATTCATTTTTTTCTTCTTCTTTTATCATATACACGCTAGCCAATTGAAAACACAATATATATATATATATATGTATGTATGTATGTATGTATGTATGTATGTATATACGTATATTTCCCCTCAGCATTGTAACGAATTTGGAAGAATAAATGCTGTCTTTACTACGCTAAACCCCAAGGAAATCTTTTCTGAAATGCATTTCCCATCTTTGCGTAAACCCAATAAATCTTACTACGCAGTTTTACCGTCTGGTTGAACGACGAATTTTCACTCGGTTTACACACACATACACACACACACACACACACACACACACACACACACACACACACACACACACACACACACACACACACACACACACACACACACACACACACACACAATACCGACCGTATAAATGTTTTGACCTACATATGTAAAAAAAAGTCAGATTTGCGTGCGAGCAAAAATGGGGTTGGTTTATTATTCGGGTGGCTTTAAGCGGAACTCGTCTGTCACGGGATAGATGCCAACGTGTGCGTATATTATTATAACACAGAAACTTGTCATTATTGACAGAGATAGTTTGGAATTTTAATGGTTATCAATACCCCACCCCACACACACACACACACACACACACGGCTGTAATAGTATACTTGCTTTTTGGAAAACGGAACCACAGAGGAAAATTATTTTCTTCTTATTATTTTTTTTTTATTATTTTTACGATACGAGCAGTATTTATTTCACATCGTATGCCCCGAAGACGGGGGAGGGAGGTCCTAAAGACAGTATATTACAGTGTATTTAAATGGACACAGATTATTATTCTGTTATTACCTATTCCAAAAGTAATATTGCTTAAGTTTTGGAAACGTCAACCTTATCATTGTTGAATTTCGGGTAGAATATAAATAATATGAAACAATTAATAAACTCAATATAAAACGTACAATATAAGAAATATTTTAAAATTATAAATTGTATATAATTAACTGAAGCTCCCATCTTTAAAACTCAATACGCCCACTGAGATTATTCCACCCGAGAAGCGTAGAATATGCCCCCCAATGGCCAGTGAAGTATGTTTCGCTTTTTTTTCAACTAGACCCCTCCCCCTCTCCTCCGAAATAAAATCCTTGCTACGTCTTTGACATGAAATATGTCCGGTTTTTTATTGCAGAATTATCAGTTAAATCATTATTCGTATTATATGACAATAACTATTAAATGATTTAATTATCATTCAGCATAGAAGTCAACAACTACATTGTATACCTAATTTTATATAGTACTGTATTTGACATTCGTACTATTGGAAATAGTATACGAAAGTGAAACAACTATTTAGTTGTTGCAACACTATATACAATATGCATGGATAAAACTATATGTTGAAGCATATAGTAATTCTGTACAGTGAGTATAGTAACTTGGCACAAAAAAAAATATAATAAAATTTGGGGGGGGGAGGAGTATATATTTTTCTCCGTTGGGGATTGTCACTCCCTGAAATGAGTAAAAAAAAAAAAATTCACGTAAAATACAGTTCTCGCGTTATAAAGCCGATTGATCATAGTCATAGTATATAGACATTTTTTCAAAAATATTCCATATTATTTATTAAGTACTTGCAGTTCTTAACACAAACCGTAAAATAATAATAATAATAATAATAATAACAGTGCGTGTGATAATAAATTATACGATATTTTATATCTAACGAAAAATAATATAATATTCAACCGAGTACAATACAATTGAATAGCAAAATTGATGAGTTTCACAAAAAACGGCGCCTGAATTAGGCAATTGCGGTACATTCGTGTAATAATCGAATTTAACAAACACCGAAATTTTTCTGGGTTGAAACGAATTTAATTTTAACACAAATTTACTATAATTATATCATGACACGTTTTTCTTAATTTTTCGCTTTAGTAAAATTATAATTTAATCGAGATGAAAAAAAGTACCTGTCAATAATTTAATATTATTATCGAAAAGAATAAGTCACGGGAAACTTTTGCGAATTTATGACGTAAGTGTTTTGCAATAATTGTACATTCGAGTTGACGTAGAGAAACTAATTTGTTTCGAAACAGTTCTCGGTGTCACGGTGAATGTGGAATACCGGGCAAAGTACACATTGCCCGGTGAATGTGGTCCTGCTGCCCGGGCAATGTGAACCAAGAATATTGTATGTTATATCATTATGTAATTTTTCTAAAAAATTTAATTCAATTATTGATTTATTCGTATTATTATATTGATGGAACGAAAAGAAAATTAACTAATATCATTATGTTATATATTATTATCTGCCGAATTATTATAATATTATCTAATAAATTTAATTTCTAAATCTTATAATATTATAAATATTTTGATAAAAAAAAAAAAAATAAAATAAAATTACCGATATCATTAATTTAATTTTAGTATAAACTATAATTTTATTATTAAGTATCTATTTATTTACACAAGATTCAGAAGCATGACACTTGGAATTGCATATTAGTCTGTCTGATTTTCTACACTTGCATTTATTTGTTTTGCAACCCTGAGTACAAGTACGCCGATCATATCCTTGTTCTTCTAAATTAGAAAAGGAACGGGCTGCTTCTCGCAATGAAAATATTAATTATTGTTCACATATTGTTGACTGATCTTGACAAGACTTTATTTTAAGATTAATTTTATCATTCCGATATGGACATCATGTCCATATTATTATTGGAAAACTATATGATTGTTAAATGGGCAGAACGATAGACAGGAAAAATATGTTTACACAGCGTGTTTCAAAAATCGCATAGTTTTCATTGATAATATTCTTGGTGTACATTACCCGGGCAATGTGTACATTGCAATGTAACGACACCGAGCACAGGCAGGGGGCCGGCTAACGGAAAGCGGCATTTCGGAGAAACGAATAAATAAATAATAATAATAAAAAAAATTAATAGCTAATCTGGTAATAAAAATAATAATATAATAACGTAAAAGCTGCTCCTTCCTCCCGCCCGGCACACAAAAAGACTGTTTTTTTAATTGCCGTTTACAGCTGTTCCCGATTGCTGCCCCGTTTTCGTTTCCGTTATCGCCATTACGGATGATTTTAAAGTACATAGTAGTATCCGGTCTCCGACGACGGTAAATTACTTCAAACAAATGACGTCGTCGTCGTTGTCGTCGTCGCAGCCGCCGTCGAGGCGGGGGAGCGGTGCGGTTCATAAACGATTTTGCATACGACGTTTTGAAATACCGAATTATTATATATTATATTATGACTTGTCCGTAGGAGAAGAGAAATAAAAAAAAAAATGCAATCAATTCACGTGCCGCCGCCGCCTGTTTTTTGTAATTTCCCCCATTACCAGACGATTAAATTACACGCTGCTCGTGCGCTCGCGTAAATCGTATATAAACGGCGGGGTACGACGACGTGCGCGTGCGCGTCTATTGGGATTTCGGAGTCAGCTGCTGGCCGACTCGGTACGAAAACAATAATAATTTCATTATCTCGCGTGTGTACATCATTTCGCCATATTATACATAAATTACATATTATTATTATTACAGCACGTGTGTAAACCGAACGACCGCGAATCGCATTACTTCTTGTACCCGATATTTTACGACTTGTTCATCTCGTAAGACACCGCGCGGTAGCAATCTAAACTTTTCAAGAACTTTAATCAAATCATTTTTAAAACTTTTTGATGTATTTTCCTTGTACTTTGATTTCCAGTTTTTGACGTATCGTTGTTGTTGTTGGTCGTATAAAATAAAACTTTACGACACGCCCCACACACCGTCCACATACGTATACATATTTTTAAATCGCAAAAACCGAAATAATAATAATATCTCGATTAAACCATTGTGTACACATAATATAGTAATATTGTAAATGCCATGGATGAAAAAAAAAAAAAAAACGTAAGTACGCCTTTTGAAGTCCAAAACACGAGAAAAAAATGTTGGCCGAATAAAAATAATAATAATTTCACATTTAAATTTATGTTCATACTTTTTAATAATATTCCTAGGTACATATTATTATATTATATATATTGTAGTACAGTTTTCCCAATAAAATGATATTAAAATGTTAAAAAAGGACATAAGAAAGTGACATTAAAAAATGTATTGTATATTTTACACTCAAAAAAAAAAAAAAAATATTAATAAAAATTTCTCCTTTTGTCGAAATTTTTGTACTGCTATACTGTAAAAATGATATTATTTAAACATTAATATTTTATACACTCGAAAAAAGAAAAAAAATCTATACCTTATAATTATATTTGAGAAAAAATATTTACGTTTTATTTCAGTTAAATATAATATGTACAAAAAGTAGAAAAATAAAAAAAATGCACCAAAAATAATAATAATAAAATGACCGTGAATCGAAAAATTCTCAAAAAAAAAAAATGCAAATTAAAAATTGTACCATTATAGATTCAGTGTTTCATGAATCAAATTTCTGTAGGAGACGAGCCAAATATTAGAGAAAAAAGAAAAAAAGATGCGAATGCATCAAGTTCCGTGCCCTAGTTATAATTAATTATTACTGTTACTGGTTTGACACAAATGTGAAAACGACAGTTCATGGGGTACAATCACCGCCAAGCTTATCAATAAAATATGACGTAGTGTTTTTCGGTGATGGTTAAAAATACACGAATACACCGCAGTTGAACAAAAAAAATCGAACGAAATTCATTACCATAATGGCACACCTTGGGTGTATTTTTATACGTTTAAGGAGGTGGCGGCGACGGCTGAGTACAAAATTACAACAAGACGACACTCGGAGGCAAAAGTATATATTATTATATGAAAAAAAAAAAAAAAAAAAATGAAGAGATAAAAAAAATGAAATAAAAATCACATAAAAGCCTCGGGGGCGAAATGCGTTAAAAGGAAATATTGTTACGGAATAAAGCGATATTTATTGCAAAAGCGATTATTCCCAGACCTTCCCGGGCCGCGGTTTTATTGTAATGGCGCATAGAAGAGAGGTCAACGAATATTGTGGAATATTATATTATTATTATTATTATTATTATAGAGGAAACGTGACTCGTTGGCGGCGTACAACTTTCAATGGTGTGTTTCGCGCCCTCGACCGTGCGCGGAAACTGTGTGTGTGTGTGTCTCTGCGTTCAAAGAAAACGAACCACTTATCGTTAGTTTTAAGTTTACCCAGGGCACCCGGGGAATAATTGATATCGTGTATACACCCTTCAGAAAACCTCGTTGGGGTTTATATCGGTCGGCCGCGGCGGCGGGGTTGACGGACGGATGTTGTGGGGGAGAGTTTACCGATTCTGTCAAAGCTCGGCATCGTTTAGATTAGCGAATTTATCGAGTCACAACGGTCTCTCAGAAGTCACGTTTTCGTCAAAAGGCTGGGCCATTGAGTTCGAGTTAATTTTGTATGCACACATAACAGTATAATTAAATCTCCTCCTCTCGTCTCAATTATTTATATCACATGACATATTATTATAATAAAATATAATGCGTTACTCGGCTGTTGCGCAGTACACGTGCGGTTGTTCAATTAGTTGAAATTTTCCATCCGAGAACGTGTAAAATAAGGCGGATTATAATATGAACATGCGGCGTACATAATGAGAGGGGGGGGATATGTTTATTGAATAATAGGAATTTCAATTAAATGTTATTTTAGTACCTATTGATTATTATATTCAATAATTCAGTGTTGATTTTACGTACAAATTATAAAAAAAAAGAAATTCTTTGGAAAAAAAAAAAAAAAATGCAACTTTTACAATAAATAATGACAAAACAATATTGATATAACATTAATAATTAAAAAAAAACTAAATATATATATATATATATTGATAACGAACGTGAAATATATATTTTATTCACATCATAATTTTAGAGAAGCAGAAAGTTTTTTTTTAAAAAAAAAATATCTATTCTGAAAATGCATTTGACACTCAGTGTCAGGTCATTCCTCTAAAATTGTATTCACTATTGAACTGGCCAAACAAACTGCTATCTACTAGTCCATTGTGTCACCTTTACTGCGTAGTTCTATTCTATCAAAACACAATTCAACGTAGTTTTCAATAATATTGTAAGCCACGCTATATACAGGAAATTCACCTTCTCCCACGAGTATTGTTTAAATGATGACATGACAGACTGAGGTTAACATAACATACTTTCAACTATATACATATATTTGTGATAATACAAAATTTTACATAATTTTACATTTCATTACATTATTTTGTTTAAAATAACACAATCTAATTTATTTATTTATTATTAGTACGCAAGTGTTGAATAAATTTACCCAAACAAAACAATAAGAATCGTTGAAAAAAAAAAGAAACAAATATTTATTAAAGAATATCGACATAATAATTTTTAAGAACGAATAAATGAATATATATATATATATTGTAAAATTTTATTTTAAGTTTATGAACGCATATATTGCATTTGATTTAAACCGTGTTCATACATAATAATATGAATACGGTGATTATTTTTATGTTAATTTATAATCCAATTAATTATATTATTTAATTTCTTAGTTTTTGTTTTTCAGTTTTTACTAATTTGCGATTACATTATTAATTTGTTTATCTTTATTATCTTTTAGTACTGTTCTCAAACTTATATACCCCCCCCCCACAACAAGACCGACCGGATTTACTTAAAATACGCCCCTTAGCTAATAAAAAAACAAATTTCCTACTTCATAGAACATTGTTTATTCAATAAGAGCTGAGAGCCCCCCTCCTTATTAATTTACAAATTTTATGACTATATAAAAATGTAAAATGGATTAATTTAATATTATTTTTAAGTCAACCTAAAAAATTAGGTCTTAAATTTTTGTTGAGTAAGATTAGTATTCTAGTAGATAGTAAATGAAATTTGTATATAGGAATTATATCTAGTATCTACAAGAAAAAAAAGAAATCACCTTCCACGGCTCAGCGCCCTCCCAAGACGTGGTGCCCCGAGGCTATAGCCTAAGTAGCCCAGTCCTAAATCCAGCCCTGCCCCCAAAACAAGCTTATGCTTAAAGAGGAGTTGCAAAAAATTTGTCTTACATATTGTTACGAATATATTAGTGTTACTTTATTTTGTTTTTGCTAAATAAATAAATTATTATTATTATTATTATTTAATGAACATATTATATATACACATTTTAATTTGACAGCGGAATAGCTAATTGAACATAGTGCGAAATATCTGGCTTTGTTTTTTGCACGTTAAAAAATAACCGTAACTCCTATCGTAATCGACTTCGGCGTTTGATGGATGAGTTACAATAATTAATGTTTATCACTATAAAAAATCCTACACGTAGCAAGTTAGGTCTACTAAAGATGTCCGACGTGTCTTATATAACTACGGGATGGTCATTCATACCATAAAAAAATATATCGAAATGAAAAGTCATGTGTGAGTAAATTATAATTAATCGTATCAGAACGTTTTTAATCAAGACGAAACGAATTGAAAACATATATGTATAAAAAGCCGGACATACTTCGCACGATGGATGTACTTCGCACGATGGATGGTATTCTCTTGACGGGCGTATTAAATTTTAAAGAAACGATAAATCACTTCTTCAGTAAAACGATTCTGAACGAAGGAAGTTAATAATATAAGAAAAAAAAAAATTTTCGAGAAATGTCCAAAATTTTTTTTCACATTTTCAAAATTTTCTCGCGCCAAAATCTTTTTTATAGGATTTTCTATCTATGTTTAAATTTTCATAAAATTCTGATCAAAAAATGATGGTTTTCGAGTCGTTTTTGTCAA
>JAIPRM010015200.1:0-10290 GCA_025469315.1 Stegophylla sp. TES_Ste_2020
ATATATTTTATATTAATAAACTTTATAATTTTTAAGTAAAATTATCTTGTATCAACTGAAGCTCCACTCAGAATCGTTTTATTGAAGAAATGATTTATCGTTTCTTTAAAATTTAATACACCCACCAGGAGCGTACCATCCAAGGAGCGAAGAAAACCCAATCGTGCGAAGTACACCCATCGTGCGAAGTATGTCCGGCTTTTTTTTCTGTCTGTGTACAACTTTTTGTATAGAAATACTTGTCGATCAATAACTTTTTGAAACCCGATTCGCCTATAGATTGTACTTTAAAGAGGTCATTTTTTGAATTTCTCAATTCTTCAATGTTTTTTTTTTGGAAAAAACTACCCAAAATTTTACAAAAACGACTCGAAAACCAGAATTTTTTGATCAGAATTTTATGAAAATTTAAACATAGATAGAAAATCCTATAAAAAAGATTTTGGCGCAAAAAAATTTTGAAAATGTGGAAACAAATTTTTTATTTTTATTATTATTGTTATTTTTTATCCAAATAATTTACACGCACACACTTTTTAGCAAAGTTTTAATTTTATGCGGACCGAAGACCGCAGTTTAATGCCAAAAATATTTGTTTTCAACAAGGGCGTATAATTAAGTCGAGGGATATCCACTCATTGAGAATTTTTAGGCTTCGAATGAAACAAAGGATGCAATGGACAAAGTTGATTTGTTTGGTTTTCTCGAATGAAATTTGCCATTCATTATTTTAGAAGATTGTTTTTTTTTTCGAAATATTCAATAGTATTAGAAATTGTTTTAAAAAAACGTATTGAAAATGAAGTAGTAGACTCGTTTTTAATCCATTTTTTTCCATTTTAAACATATTGTTTTAACGTCTTGTATAAAAATTCACAACTAATTGTCCACTCCTTTCATATTTTCGTCTCTTTCGTCTCCACTCGAAGAAAAAAATAACTAAAACATCGTTTTATCAATCTTTTTCGCTCCACTAAAAGAATGTTTGTAATTTTATTATACGAGTAAATTGGTAAACTGTTTTCAAACATTAAAAAAACAAATCGCGAATGTTATAAAAAAATAACGAAAAGAAAACTTCTATTTTATTATTATTATTATTATTATTATTATTTATTTATCAACAGACCTTTCAGTGAAAATTGTAGCTTTAAAGTATTAATCATTCTGGTTTTCTGAAAATTTTTTAATATGGGTTGAAATACATGTGAAGAATCTTTTGGTAAAAGAAAATAATATTGAAAAAATTCCAATGAATTATAAATAAATGTCTCGACTGATACAATAGTTGTTTTTTGTGAAAATAACCGTTTCTATAAATTCTGACTTTAAAGACTCTTATAAAAAAACAAAAAAAAAAAAAAGAGACGTTATGATTTCTGAGATTTTTTATGGCCATTAGACATATACACGATTAAGGTCGAATGAAATCAAATGTATTAAATGGATCGAATTAAAAGGCAAATTTTACCGTTTTTATTCAAACTCAAAAAGAGAGTTTTCATTATTTTTGGAAAAAAAAAAAAAAAAAAACTGTTGAGAATTTTGAAATCATGTATATGACGTACACCGATACACTTATGTTATGGTTATATGAAAAATATGACTACGAGAAATCCCCCTCCCTATCCCACATTTTATCGTTTTTGAGTGAAGTATTTGAGACACATTTTGGGCGGGGGAAGGGGCGTGACTATTCCTATATTATATAAGAGAATGAGTACTGCACAGTTTCCTTAGTCTCTAGAAATGTTTCTAGTAGCTAAAGCAGGTTATGTAATGCACTCACAACGATTTTATTTAACACCGTTTTGAGTGTTCTAAGGATTGTTTTATTTTTTGACAAATCCCTGAGAACGTTTTTGGAATAAAATTCCTTTGTACGTGCCTGTTCGGTTGAGTTATTATTCCGTCGCGGTTTCTGCCGTTTCATAATGATCTAGAGACCGACAAATTTTAATGTGGGTTCTGTGTTTGCCGATTTCAATGAGTTTTTTGTAAAACGTAAAATTTAACAATTAAATGCGTTGTCAAGAGGACAAACAACAATCGCCCGTGTCAAAAAATTAAGTTGCGTAACGCGTATTGTTATCGAACGATGTGCGTTGAACACGTTACGAGAAACTGTTATAAACAAAATGCATATAGACGCACGAAATTTACTACTGTATTGAGTAGAATAATAATATTGTCAGCTGGTAGTCGAAGTGATTTTATATTTTTTCGAAACGTGGCTGGACGTCGTAAGCATTGGAAAAACACTCGAGAGAAAGTCCTAAATAATAGAAATCAACTTAAGGACAGAATTTCAGTTATATTCCATTTTGTATTTCGATAATTTTTTTGTATTCTCTTAATAAATTTTTCACATACAACATTTCAGATACAAATGAAGATACTACCTAACCTAACCTAAACGTGTTTTCCTTTTCTTCTCTTTTTTATTATTTCAGATTTATTAATTATACATAAATAATAATGTAATAAATAGATTCCTAACTCGATGCCCTTGAAGAGTAAAAGAGAGAGAGAGAGAGATTTCTAAAAATGTTTATATTTAAGAATTTATTTTTCACTCAAAGGTTTAAAGCATTTAAAATTTAGGGTAGCCGATAGTGAAATAGTAAAGAGACTTGTTCTCTGCAAAAAGTTCAACCTCGCCCCACTATAATCCGCCGTACACCCTTACACCAACCCCATACACCACCACTTTAATCTTTAAAATATGTTTACATCTCTTAAAGTGCTGATTTAAAAAATATCGATATTTCATGGAAAAAATTGGTCACAATATAGAATGTTGGAGTAGAGTCGTCAACCCCCCAAAAAAAAAAAAAAAAAAAATGTTTCGTATGTCATTGATGGGGGAAAACGACGTTGCTGAAGCATTTACGGAATTTAATCGCTGACTAATCGAACCGCTAATTAGTGCGGACGACCATTATGGTGATAATTACCATTTCGCGTGGTGGTCGCCAGTCAAATCGTATTATTTCCATGTCCGCAGATTGAACTCATTGTATCTCCTCGACGCCCGCGCGACCTCGCCAATCGTGCGTGATAATCATCTCATTTAAACGTAGGCACAACGCCGTTCGCCGCTGTTACATGACAATCGATATTATTGTTCATTATGGCCGTCGTTGCAGTGTTCTAATTTTTCTAGTCGGCATTACGCAACGCGCGCGACCGCCTCTGTGTGATACGATTAATTGGACAAAAAGCACGTGTTCAGAGACTCGTGTCTGGTGGGCCGGGTGTATGTAAACTAATAACTAAACTAATACTGTTACGTATAGTGAATTGTAGCAATCAAATGGAATACGCTAAGAGTGACCATTTTGAGAGAAATAAAATTATTTTTCTTATTTGGTTGGTACCACTTTAAACTTTCATATACATAATATATACAAAAACAATAACATTAATTTTAAAGTACGATGACAGTTCCTTATCAATGATAAAAGTTCCTTATCAGTGATCCAATTGAGCAAGGGATACAATATTTCGGATACAGTAATTTGATTCTTATCAATAGGTCACTTTAAGCTTATTCCATTTCAATGCTTCATTTAAGTATACGAATGGCTACGGGTTGATGTAAATTCTGGTAAAATAAAAGCAGGTAAAATTGGGGGTTTATTTAAACTCCGCAAGTGAAAAAAGAGCAGGTAAAATTGAGTTTCCAAGTCGGCTGGTGAAAAAAAAATCCTTATGGTCCTGCTACGAGTTTATTGTCCAATATTTAATATTTAAGCAATGAGAAAAAACATGTATGATTCATTTTAGTATACATTTACTATATCAGTATTATCATAAATTTAAATATAATAATATACTACAGTATATTTTTGATCTATGGTATTATTATTAATATGATTTATTTGAAATTTTTTAATGACATTTTTCTAACAATTTTTTTTCTCATTTATTTTTTATATTATTAACTTACCTCGTTCAGAATCGTTTTATTGAAGAAATAATTTATCGTTTCTTTAAAATTAAATACACCCGTCAAGAGAATCTCACCCATCGTAGCGAAGAACACCCGTCGTGCGAAGTATGTCCGGATTTTTTTATTAATTTAAAAAAAAAAAAAAAAGGGGAAAAATTAGCTTCTATAATTTAATTTAATTCAATTCAATTCTAATAATAATTAATGACAGATAATAATAATTGTATAAAACAACAGAGTATTATAAAAATTAATAATAAGGTGTTTTTGTGATTATTCGTATTATATACTAATTAATATTAATTTATTAGCGATATTAATCCGTGTACCAAGTTTCATAAAAATCATCGGTTGAACCAACTATTTGTTTAGTGCGTTTAAATGTGTAATTTTGGGTAAAATTAATGAATTCTATCAAAATGTCAAATTTAAACAGTCATAAAACAAAAAACTTGACTTACGATTTTCGAGATGATTTTTTTCAATACCATTAGGAATACACATATGAATATTATGTTTTTGTATAAATTTTGAACCAAAAAAAAAAAAAAATCAAAAAAATAAATAAACCATTGAAAAAACCAGACGGCAAAAAATAATAACGTCGTTTTAAATTACTATCGAAAAATAAAAATAAAAAAAAACCCGACCTTAAAAGTAGTCATCGGACCGGGAACGCTACGCACCCGAAAACATATACTGCCGATAATTTTAAACGCGGAGGACGTAAATCCCTTCTAAGTAATAACAGGGATTTTCACGGGTCCGCGGTCCCTGGGGCTTTGGCAGACTTTACGCGCACACCGTTGGTACACCGACACCGGAGTCGATTCGTTTCTTGGAAATTTTCCGGGGAATGGAACCGACGACGACGTGGGCGAAATGATTTTCCGTATCGTTCCTTTTATTTTTTATTTTTTTTATTTATTATTTCCGCCGTGCTGTCTTAACTTAATTCGCAAGCTCAGAGCGAAAAGGTTCTGTGATTTTTTTTTTTTTGAAATTGACTTTTTCAAATAAACTTTAAATGATACTTTACGTTTTCAAGCCAGAAACCGGTTTAATCCGAGAAATAAAATAATAAACATCATTGTAAAAACACTAGCTTCTGTGTACAGTAAAACATATTAGTATAAAGATATGTATTAACGGAATTCGATAAAAATATTTATGACGTTTATAAAACGTTATCAGGTTGTAGTATATTTATTAACGGTTTATTAAAAATTGTTCCGTTGTTCTCCATTTCGTTTGCAAGAATTCTCATTGGGAATAGAGAAAAATGTATTCCTAAATAAAATCAAACTCTATTTAGATTATTTGAGAGACACGACTGCGTGGAAATTCCGAAAGCAAAAATTCGTATTTAGAATTGAAAATATGATTGAGGGATAGAAAGTAATCTGTATTTCACGAGAAAATAACCAATTTCGTTAAAACTCTGTTGTAAAATACGATTATAGAAAGTTATAATAAACCAATGGTTGACAAAAAATCAGATTACAGTCAAGGAATGATTCATTAAATTCAAAACATTATTATAAAAAGAAAAAAAAAGAGATAACTCTAAAATTTTCAAATTTTTAATACTTAGCCCATTATCGATGAAAATAGGTTCTAAAATAAATTCTTCATTAAAATTCTAATCAGAATCTAAAATATCAGTACATCAACAATTAAAAAAAAAAATTTCCAACACATTGAGCTTTTAAAAAGTATAGACAAAAAAGCCGAACATACTTCATCCCACGGATATTCTTCGCTTCTCAGGTCCAATACCCTTGGTGGGTGTGTAGAATTTTAAAGTAACGATAAATCATGTGTTCAATAAGACGATTTAGAACGAAAGAAGTTAATACTATAAATGATAATAATAATAAACATCATTATCAACACACCCACCAAGGGTATCTGACCCGAAGAGCGAAGAATATCCGTGGTGCGAAGTAAGTCCGGCTTTCTTGTCTATACTTTACTTTACTTTTTTTTTATCTAATAAAGGAAAAAAAAATTAAATAAGAAAAAAATGTGTTAGAAAAATGTCTAATTCATGTTTTTCACATTTTCAAAATTTATTTGCGTCAAAATATTTCTCATATTATTGTCAATTTATGTTGAAATTTTCATAAAGTTCGTATCAAAAACGATGGTTTTCGAGATTATTTGTTAAATTTTGCTTAGGTTTTTTCAAAAAAAAAAAAAAAAAAAATGAAGAATTGAGAAATTCAAAAAATGACTATATATATTATAATTATAATAATAATAATAATAATAATAATAAGTAGAAGAATAGTAACACGTGTTCTAATTGCCCGCGTAATGACTACGTAATGAAATCACTCGATTAATTTATTCAAATTATTAATTGATCTAATTTCGTACCGTAGTAAAACTTATGGTAATTTCATATATTCCAAGGAAACACCTATTTGATCGCGTATTTAATTATCCACCTTTTACATCTTTTCTAGACTCAAAGAGTAAAATAATAAAATATAGTAACTATTATTTCATTTCACAATATTATTGGTCGTTAACAGGCACGTGTCTGGGGGGGGGGGTGGGTGTTCAATCAATTCCGAAATTTGGAACTTACATACTTTTTGTTTAAATTTTCATTAAGTTTGGACTAGAAGAAAATAGTTTCAAAGTCTTTTTTTAACAATAATGTCGGGTAGTTTTTCAAAGAAACAAAAATCGAAAAATTGATAAATTCGTAAAACGATTTTTCTAAAGAACAATCCAGAGGTGAATTCGGTTTCAAAAAGTTACTGATTGAAATTTTTAAACGAGTATTTCCATACGAACAAGTTTTTACAGAAAAAAAAAAAACGAATAGACGTCACTGTTGTAACACAGTGGTTCTCTTGTGTTATTGGTTCATGTTACGTAGTTTAAGTAAAATTTACACTATTAAATTCTCTTTTCTTATACCAACGTCCTAGTAGACTATTAATTATTCAAATTATAACACCAATTATTGATAAAATTGCGACTATTAAATGTCAACCAATCGTGCAGATTAGACAGGTAGGCAAGACAAACTCTACAGCGTACAGTTTTAACTCGGATGGATGTCTTTAGCGATGACTAATGCCCTCTCGTATAGTTACCAAAGTAGTTGTTGTCAAGTGAAGTGAGTGCGTTGTGAAAATTTGTAGCTTATAATAGTGTGGCCGTGAACCAAAAAAGGTTGAGAACCACTGCACTAGATTCTTCACTTCGTTCCCGAATCTAAAAATCATTCCCACATCGATCGACAATACGTTTTCAGCGTTTGGAAATAATACGTATTTAAAAAATAACACACTCGGTTTTCGTTACGTTAACGAGAAAGACGAACCCCGGCCGTGGCCCTGATCGGAACACACGTGACAGCTTCCCCCCCTCCCCCTTGGATACCCCGTGGACCGCAGTTGTTTTATGTTGTTGTTTTCGACCGTGTTTTTCTCCGCTCGTGGCACAAAAAAAAAATAAACACACCTACGACGCGGCGCTTTTACGATTATATATATTAAGTATATAGTTTATCAATTTCGACAAGGATCGCGTGCTCTCAATATAAATTGCCGCCCCGTGGAGACAAAAGCGATATTGATAAGTAGGATGTGACCTGTCGGGGGCACCCTCCGCTCACCCCCACCCGGCACTCTCAAACTCTAATCAATTTTATTTTCATTATTTTTTTTTTTTTTTCTTTCTTTCTATTGATTCGCGTTCGTCACAAATATAAATTTCCGCCGAAGACAGTTGTTCATCTCTCCGCACTATATATACTCGGAGAAACGTATATTTATCGAGAATTTCACGCGGCCCCCGAGCCGATAGCGTATTACCACCCCTCCTCCGTTTGCAATCCGATTAGTTCGGGGCGCTCGAGGCTTAAAGCACTTTTAAAGACTACGAAATATGCGCTAACTCGTGCGCCCGGAAAATGTTAATTATACGCTTTAAAAAGTTCGTATGAAATATTATGTTTTATTACACGTTTTTTCAATCGTTTAATACTGTACTTCCAAAACAAAAACACGCTTTGAATTTATTTAGAATTTAAAAAGTTTTACTCGCTGAACAGTAATCTCCGAATATTAATTGTTAATAAAACAATACAAGTCAAAAATATACAGTTATTACATTATATATATTAAATAACAAAATAAATGTATAAATAAAATGAACTTAGCCTGGAGAATTATAATTTTTTTCTTTACCAACCGATATTGATTTTAAAAATCATCATAACGTTAAGAAAATGAAAAGAAAAAGATTTGAATAAGAAATACAGTGTAGAATTTGATAGAACGGTCGTTTTACATAGATAATATAATAAGAGAGATGGTTTAAAATGAACAGTTATTGTCCACTTGCATTTTTAAATATTTTTGAGAACATGTTTTACATTTTATACATATTATATTTTATATTGTATATAGTAGAAACTGTTTGAAATTACACGCAAGGGACCGGTCGAAATTGGTCATAATGACCGATAGTCAATAAAACCAAAATGATAAAAATAAATAAAAATTTGACTATTAATTTGTATGAACATTATATATTATGTATTACAAATGTATTAAATTTTTGTCACAAAATCTTGATCAAAATACATACAATGTACACCATAATTAGGGGCGTATTTAGGGTAGTTGTTCAAGGGGGGCTAAAATAACATTTGATTATATTATAATTCGTAATTAATGATACTATTTATCTATATGAATATTATTTAATTATTGCGATTGAAGGGGAGGGGGCTAAGACTACTCTTTGAATGGGGATTAGCCCTCCCCCTAGCACTCCCTTAGATACGCCCCTGATCATGATTCAATTAACTAATTATTAATTGTTTAGTTTTTCAAAACAATACAAATGCATACAAATTTATGTATTTTAATTTCTATATGATCGACAACCAATCACAAAGTCAATGATTTTATGACGTTTTAAGTTCGTCAATCACCGCAAACAACGGTTAATATGTTCTTTCACATAAAATACTATTTGGTTATTTCCTCACCGATTAACTGATTAAATGGCAAAGAAATTATGAAAATAGTAGAAAAAATTCAAAAACCCCAAAATGTGTAGTAAAAAACTTTTCGTATTGAATTCTTTTTTAGTACGAAACGGATTTTAAGCTTAAAATTATGCGAATTAGTGTCTACATCTGTTCGTTTTGGTCTCCAAAACCGGAGTAAAAATAATTTAGCAATCGGTTCGGTCATTTTGACGAAATTTTCAATCCGATCCGATCTCTGCAATTATGGACAATACTATCGCAAATGCAACAAGTCTCGAGCCCTGCTGGTAATTATAATAATACGTTGGTGGAACGTTATTCACAGAAGTATAATATTATTCCTCGTAATCGATTCTGCTGAAAATTTAATTTTGAGAACATGGAAATCGTTTGATTTTCAATAATTGTATTAATCGCGATCACTGGAAATGTTTAAAAGGACGTTTCGTCGGAACAGTTTGATGTTGTAAGTGCATAATTCTTCCGCCCTTCAATAATTTTAATAAATTTAGGAGTTTTATTTTTTCTCTCATCACTTTTTTCATCAATCGCCATCAATTTAATGCATTTAAACGCAGCGGAATTCACGTGATGTCTACTAACGAAATAAGGGCAGCTCGTATAGTGGAATTCGCAGAATCAAACGCGCAGTGCTTACACTCTTTCAAAAAATATACTACAAATACGTCTCGGACTCTCCAGGTGACAGTATTTATACTGTCATTGGTGGATAATAACGTATAATAATTATTACTAGGTAATGATATTATCATTGCTCAGTGTTTATGAACCGTTTCGAGTGAAAAATTATTTATTACCTTTTTAAAAGCCAAAAAAAAAAAATATATATATAGTGTCGACTGCGCATGTCATACAATAAAATTAAATAATTTAAAATCAAATTAAATTGAAAAAAAAAAAGATGAATCTGCTGTAAATCTTGTCACCTTATAAAATATTCCGTCCAACATTATAAAAGAGTCGACATTTTTAAAAATAAGTTGATTTTGGATGAAAATTGTAAATATTTCCTTGTGTCTAAAGATGAAAGTGTTTAAAACGATTTCATTATTATATATGTAGTACAAAACGTCAGAGTCATTTTCAACTATAGGTTTAATTAATTTTTCTTTTCCACCAATTGTCACAACATCATATTTACGCATAAGTCTATTATTCGTTACCGTTTTTTTTTTGTGTTCCGATTTTCAATTCTTTTACTTTTTGAATCTTCTTGTTATATTCTTCAGAACTAAAATAAAATATATTGTCATCTCTCTTCTTATTGTTGATAATTTTGTCGATTGCTGCT
>JAIPRM010015201.1:0-10289 GCA_025469315.1 Stegophylla sp. TES_Ste_2020
CAAATTTTGGGTAGTTTTTTCCAAAAAAAAAATTGAAGAATTGAGAAATTCAAAAAATGACCTCTTTAAAGTACAATCTAGAGGCAAATCCGGTTTCAAAAAGTTATTGATCGAAACTTTTGGACAATTATTTCTATACGAAAAGTTGTACACAGAAAAAAAAAAAACATCATTGTAAAAACACTAGCTTCTTCACTTCGCTCAGAACCTAAAAGCTTATTACTTTACAATTTACATAATATTATATTTATACAAAATAACTATATACTTATGTACCTACTCTTATTCTTCTTATATATCTTATAAAAACAATATTTACGTAAACAAAAACTATTATTCAAATGGTGGTTTTATCAAGAAATTTCTCTGGGAAATTTCCAAAGAGCAGACATTTGTAAAGATTGAAAGTCTATGTCAATTTAAAGAAAAGTTCATAAGTTCACAGTTCATCAAAGTGAACAGTTCAAATGAACTATTCTTTAGTTCACTAGTTCTTATGATTCATTCGATTTAGTATATGAACTATGAATACAGACGAACTACTCAACAAGTATAACAACACCGAGTATATTATCTATTGGCAACACTCACAATTCACGATTTTAAAATATAGATGGTAATCTGCAACCAAAGTCTATAGATAATATCCAGAACTGTAAACAGCTGATGTTATCGAGATTTCGGATGAACTGCAAAATCCATCCGAGACCGTTTACCGTATAATTATTTATAATATTTACCTCAGTTCATCAACTATTTACAGTTTACAGTGAACACAGTACTACCAATTCAGTTTTTAAACCGGTGTCGCATGAAATTTATATCTCCCAAATCCCTACTCCCCCCCCCCCGGGGGTTAATAATCGCCCGTTACACCGGTACTGAAACAGTTCGGAATAGTTTATTTGAGTGAATAGTTCAAATGAACTAATCGTTCACGAACAGACATTTCCACTTTAGTAGTTTCTAAAATGGAAATTTCCCACTTAAATCACTAATTACAATTACTACTGTCGACTAGTCGTGCACAAATCACTGTGCACCTGATTTGGCGGGGGGGGGGAGGAGATAACCATTTTGGGTCCGAGAAAACAGAAAAACCACACATCAGGCATCAAATTCTAAGAATTTTTTCCAACTGCACATGAATAATAACAATATTTTTACAATGACTTGTAGGGGCAGGGGGTCACGAAGCGAGGTTCCCAATTGAAAACTTATTATTAAAAAAAAAAAAAAAAAAAAAAACTGTCTACACTGCTTTTATTTCTACTTTAGTTAAATAATAGTTTTAAATTATTTATGAATAAAAACAAACATATTTTTATGATGAGGTAGAGGGAAGGATTTTCGATTTTACGTATTACAATTAATATCAGAAAAAAATCTTTTTTGTTTTATATTCAGTCGTTAAAAATTGAATTACACCGCGTACCCCTATCGGTATACATAACTTAAAATACATATAAATTGTATTAATGAATATATTGTAGCTTATAGATTATTTTGGGTCGCTTGATCTGCCCTTTAGTAAATACGATATTAATACTATAATCGGCGATGGTCGCTGCCGGCACGGATTTATAAAATCTGTAGTACTTAAGAGTTTATTATGAATTCAACACACCTAACATCCATTTTTAACGACAGCGAAATTTTTGTTTTTACTAAGCATTTGATAATATACAGATACTTAGTTTTTTTCGATAATTTATAAAATTATAGTTAAACATTTTATCGGTTATATTGATATTATTTTAGCATATTTTATTATGGTTATTTTTAACGAAGGAACAAACACGGCAACAATTAGTACACGTGACTGTATACACTGACTATAACATTATTATTCAGATATTCTTTGTTCTCAGTATATTGTAGAGATACGTACAAAGACGTTGGATTATTAAAGTAACGACGCACGTGTTATTATTAAAGAGACCAGTACGTATTTCCCATACCATATGGTCTTTTTTTTTTTTTTTTTCCAATGGCGTCTCTCACCGGGAACTGCGCCTCAGGAGATCTCCAACCGAGTCGCGCCGTTTCGTTTAAATTATTCGGGGTACATACACGAACGTGAAAAAAAAATAATAATAATTAAAAAAAAATTCCATGTGTCTTCTATTATTTACCGTTCAGTCACGCCTCAACAGCGAGGGGAATGATCGTCTTTAAACCCCCTCCCTCCTCTCCACCCCGAGGTTCATCCTGTCACGGGTATTAGACTGCTCGACGATAAATCCCCCGACACAAAAGAACCGACGACACAGGACACGAAATCTGTTGTCGAACGCCGAGTGTTATTATTTCTTGTGTATTGTTCGTGCTGTGTATCCACCACGTGTTATTTCTGGGACGAGTTTTCGAAATGGTTTTGAACGAAAACAGAACAACAAAAAAGGTCGCGACGGCGCACGTGATCATCCGGTGATTTTGGAAATCGACCACCCAAGACCGTACGACGGGTCTTTGTTGAAAATATTTGAATGAGAAAAGATTTTTCGAAAAATACTTGAAAACAAAAACGGAATGTATTCGTACTGGAATAAACATAAAATACATTTTTGTATAGACGAACAAGTGTTTCACGTATCGTGACATTTTCATAGAATATATTCTGACGTGTTTAAGTACATGAAAGAATTTTGAATGAATATTTCTTAATACTCGAAAATCGTAATACAATAAATAATGAAGAGTCTAATAAAATAAATTTAAAATATATATAAAATTAACAAACATATTTGTCTCGTTAAAATCATTTATTATTCTAATATAGGGTGACCATATTTTAAGAAAATAAAATACAGGACAAAAATATTTTTAAATAAATAAGTATTTATTACACACATATAAATTTTTTTTTATATTTTTGAATCGTGAACAATTATAATTTTTAATCTACCTATTATAGATTAAATTTAAATACATAAAAACATTATTTTGAAAAACATAATTTAACTAAATTGATACTTTTTAAAATTTCTTCAAATCCTCTATTCATGTACATTGTGTGTTTTACTTTCTAAAAAAAACTTGTTAATTCATTTTACGATTATAATCGATTCTATGGTATTCACATTCTTACATTATTTTATTCAATAATTTAATTTCAAAAATTTTAAATCAACAGTAAGTCAAAAAATGGGATTAATATGGGGGACAGACTTGAAATTACGGGACAAAAAGAGTCCTGAGAGAAGTTTGTCAGGACACAGAGCCGAAATAATGGACAATCCTGTATGAAACAGGACGTATGGTCACCCTACTCTAATATTTTATTTACATTTTTGGATACATATTTTTTTTTTACGTCATCTAATAAAGTTTAATGATGTAACAAAACGTGACAAACAGCTGTGACCATTTTTGAAACGGTTCTCCGGAAACCTTGGCCAAAAAATCGTGTACACCATAATATTTGCAATTTTAAAAACAAGCAAGTATGTCTGGCTTTCTAGTCACTTTACTTTTTTTTGCTTTATTTTACTTTACTTTTCATTTTTTAGTTGTAATAGTGATTGAATGTAAACAACTGATGATGCGCAAAGTGAGTACTATGTATATATTATACTAATTTCAAAACTGACTTTTTTCCGGCCTACAGCAATATCAGTAAGCGATTATGAATAAACAGTTGATAGAGAAAGATATACTAATATTAACTAAACGAACAACATAAACTGCACCATCGGTCGTTTGTCGATCACAAATAAAAATAAAATGTGCAAACAACGTTTGAAAAAATAATTTTTTTTTTTTTTTTTTTTTTAGCACACAAAGTCTCATTTCCTTCTCCAAACGACCGAAAATCAACAAAAAATGTTATTTGAACAAATTAAAGAGGCCTCCTGGGTCAAGAGTTTAAATATTACTCACTAGAAAACACTCAATGTGTTTTGCCAACTTCCTGCACAAACACAAAATTAGCATAAAAGAGGGCATAAAATTACGCAATATGACTCGGGTTTGATGTTAAACGGGTTTTGCAGGGTGAACAAAAGAAAATAGAAAATTCGAGAACAAAAAGTCGGATAAAAATTCAGGGAACTAAAAAATAAATAATAATATAAGTAAATGGTTTATAAAATTAAAATTTAATTTTAATTATTAATAACATCATAATTATTTAATTGTTTTTAGAGTTCATAAGAATCAAGTTCGTGCCGTATTTTACACATCTCTTAAACTTTAACTAAAACCGAGTAAAAGTTTATGGATTTCATTATGAAAACAATATTAATAAAATATTTTTAAAATTTATATCAACTTAATTTAATATAATAATTATGAACTGTTATTTCTTCAAATTAAATTTAAAATTTTCACGCATGTGTTAGAGATCTAATTAATTGGTATTTTAGAACTCTCATCTCAGCGTAGCCATTGGATTTTGGAGGTGACCAACTCTTATTTTAATCGCAAAGCTAATTTTGTGGTTGAAATTTATTCAATAAACAAATGAATAAAAAAATACGTTTTACGTCCAAACCTCAGGACCTAAATCATGAAACGAAACGTAGGAGACAACGATGCCGACACTAAACCTCCCATCAAAATGACTTCACTTTGGCCATCGACCCGTCGTCGTTCCCCTTCTTCCCCTCCCCCACTTTCCCCTCCCACCGGAAAAACGCCATCGTCCGCTCGCCGTATACTCACCACGGAACGGCACTGCTGTTGGCCAAGGACAGTGTATATTCGGTCTCGGAGTACTTGTCCGACTCGTCCTCGTCGACGACGACGGTCGGCGGTGACCATTCGTAGGTCTCGCGTGGGTTCTGATCGCCGGCCACAATCTCCGTGCACGTGATCATGTCGGTGCTCAGGACATTGTCCGACGGACAGCATTTCGTCACTTTGACCGCTGCAGCTGCTGCGTCGACGCAGCACGTCAGCACCGCGGTCGCGATCAACGCTGCGGTCGTGTGCCGCATGGTCAGGTTAGGTTTAAGGCGTTTCGAGTCGTCGATGACGGTGGTGCGGTGGTGGTACGATGTCGGACCGGAAATGGCCACGCACAGCGGTCTGAAATCCAAAAAACCAAAAAGAAAAAAAAAAAAAAACAGATATACCTATGTAAACGAAAATGAATATTTATAACCGAGGCTAGGAAGTTTTTGCATTAAAAAGCTTCAAAAATTGATCGCGTTATTGCTGTAAAAAAAATACTCAAAATTGCACTCAAAATTACTCTATTAAACTGTTTTTATTTTTCAGGAACCTGTAAATAATTTTGTCAAATTTATTTATTTATTTTTATCTATTTTTATTAATTATTTTGTCGTTTGCATATAAAAAAAAAAAAAAAATGTATAAAATTGTTTTTTTCAACCACCTTTCTTTGACTTCAGACTTCACTGTGCGACGGCCCGCACACTTCATCGTCGTGACATGACGGATCTCGTTCACTTCGATTGTACAGTAGTAATACTTATGGTGTGAACTCTGTGAACAGAGTCACTTCCGGTCAGAGTTTGAACGCTTTTTTTTTTCTTTCTCTAGATAAAAAGAACACACACATTATTATCGAATTATCCGAGTTCTCGCGCATTTATTGTAAAACATAATTACACAATAATTACGAGCATTCGAGAATTATAGTTTATTTGTATGTTTTTATTTCTAACACATGAAAATACAGTATAGAGTTAACGAAAAATGCATTTTTACCTACTGGAAGTAATTCAACATCAAAAGTTTTTGGTGGTGATTAGGGCCAGATGTGACTCTAGAGTCTAGACCAGTGATCCTCAACATTTTTAAAGTAACCCCCCCCCTTGAAAAGCAAATTACCTTTCAACGCCCAAAAAATAAAAAATCAATAATTTTTTAAAATGTAATACTATATTTGAAAAGTGTATAACTGAAAACTTAATAGAAGACATAATATGTGTATAATTGATATTCATAAAGCTGGGATGGCTTTTCATATCTCATTAGTAGAATGTTCAACCAATTCTTTTATCTTTTAATCTACTAGATCTTTCAATGTTTATTGAAAACGATCAGAAAAGATATAATTACAGATAAGCCATGAAGCGTCGTTCAGTGTAGTATCTGTGTTTTAGTTTTTATTTTACTCTTAATATTTAGGCCTTAGTGTAAATATATATTATGCTCAACACTACCCGTATCGCCCAAGGATTGCTCACCGCCTATAACATATTCATTTCCCCTCAGAACCTCTTCACCGCCCACGGGGGGGGGGCGGGGCGGGGCGGGGGGTGGTATCGCCTCCGTTGAGAACCACTAGTCTTAGATGCTGCAGGCGTCGAACCGGACAATGTGACGCCGACTATGAGAGAGCGGTAAAATAGACAATAAAATGCCATAAAGAAATATGGCTTAATGTATATTATATACTACTAAACACTACGATGAAATGTGAGAAAGAAAAATGATGATAAATCCCAATCTGATCTACGGATGGATCATATTACAGGCACTCGGGTCGAAAAAGGTTCTCCGACCGGAATGACATACCATGACCCCCGTCGTGCGGCCAACGGGTACGACACAATAATATTAAAAACATTACAATACATAAATAATATCATAAAATAATCTGAATGTCATTCATTCACACGAATGGTCGAAAATGACAGAAGTATAATGTTTTTTACTTTGTTTTTTTTTTTTTTGGATATTTCAGAACGTGTTATTATTGTTTGCCGGACTGTATAAAACGATTTTTGTGTATTACATACCAACTATCGCGATAATAACAATATAATCCAGAGACTAAAATATCTAAATTTTCGTACCACTTCATTAAAATACTTTAATTAAATGTATGCCCCCCCTCCTCAAAAAAAAAAAAAAAGAACAATAATAAATACAATATTCACAAATTTATTAGGACCATGCATTTCACGCTAATTACAGCTGATATCTTCTGAACAAAATCAATGAAAATTTTGAATCAATTATAAAATATTGCAATAACAAAATTAAATATAAATTGTCACAACGCAATCCCTACACACTTTTTCATTTTGTACTACACACTTAATATTTCTTACTATACAAAGTGTGTCGTAGTACACACAATTTTAGTACCTGACATAATCACATGATATTTTATAATATTATCTATTATATTATTATTAGACGTTTTTATTATTATTATTATCAGTCCTTAGCTGTTTTACCTGTTGAATAACCCTGGAAACAAGAGACTGACGCGGCTGCCGTCGTCATTCTATCATCAAACTCATTATTCCCGTCATGCAACCAGAGTGCCCAAGTACACGAAAATATTATGTAAATTACTGACAAACAGTTATTTTATTTTATGTTTATAATCGCCTTTCGGCTTTTGACAATATAGCAATACATAAATATACAATAACAAGTCAAAACCTAAATAATTAAATAACAATTTAAACTAACTGCTGTAATAATTAATAACATCCTATACTTGAAACTCTACATAATATTTTGATTGATTATTAACTAGAGACATGGCTCTCTCCTTAATGGGTCATTTTCTAAATATTTCATTTTTACTGGAGCTAAGAAAAAAGTATCAAGTTAATGATTGTTTTGCATCATTTCATATTTCAAAAAGTAACAAAAAATAATATACATTAAGTTAAATTTTGGTTAAATTATCACATTTTGTTTTTGAACATAAGATAATATTAATTATCTGCACGTAGAACTGGAGAGCCACCAACGTAAGATCAAAAGAGCCACATGTGGCTCGCGAGCCGCCAGTTGCCGACCTCTGAACTAACCCAACACTGATTAATGATTATAATACATTATGATTTTGTGTTAATAACCCTTCGCTTATTTAAAAAATAAAAATTTTTTTTTTAATTATTATTATTCTGATATGTTGTACATTTTTGATTCACTTGGTCCATAAAAAAGTGTATACACACACACACACACACACACACACACGTGCAATGTGACGATGAAATTTATTCCCTTCATACCGACGTTTAAGTTGAATTCCGAAGTGTTCATTATTTATTTGATTGTTACCTCGCGTTCCCACAGAAAAAAAGAAAAAAAAAAACACTTAAGTACAACAAAATGTTTTCGTATAATAATTTATGGCGATTACACTGAGATGTACCCACCCACCGACCCATCTACCCGTCCTGGGTAAAAACCTAAATGCGATAATATCAGTCTGTAAGACGAGTTTATAAATTATCATATGTATTTATATATATATATCTTTTTTTTTCGTGGCCCCTTCAGCTGTTCGGCCGACAGCTGCAGTGATTCACGTCGGTGTGTAGCCGATAGGGTAGTGGATTTGATATGTGACCCCCCCCCAGGGCGTGTTTCATTCTATCATTATACTCTCTCATAATACATATAAACATTTTTTTTTTCCGTTCCATCACGCCGCGCCGCCGCATATGTTTTAATTTACATAATATTATATAACATGTTTAAACATATTATCTGATTTATAATCGAGATTGAATGAAAAAACTGTATCCGAATATCAATTTTCTGTGGCCACGATGATGAAGTCGATCCGACTCGATGAAATACGATTATTAGGGCAGGGATTATTTTCCAGAACTAATTAGTAAATTTGAATTTTTTTGGGATAAAAATAAATATTAAATAAGCAACACATTATTATTATACACTACATTTGTATCCCTGAAAACATTTTAATAGAATAACCAATATAATATTGTTAATTTGATTAAAAAAAAAAATCTTGACGACACGTTTTTTTTCATAATTTTTCTAAAAGAAATGTCATTGCTCTTTTCCACTGGAATTTTGGTTTTTTTCACAAAATAATGTAATCGATGTTATAATTTTTTTTTATTTTTAATGCAATAACTTCCAAGCCCTACACTAATAATCATAATAAATAAGTAATGAAAATACTATCTTTCTTTTAATAACTATATTACCAGGGCTAAGATATTAGTGCCCTAAAAAATCTCAAAAAATTCACTAAAAAATGTGAAAATGTATTAAAATTTTTAAAAAAATCACTAAAAATATGTATTGAAAATGTATTTTTTATTTTATCACGGTAAAAAAGTGGTACTATAAAACGGATGATACTAAACATATTTAATGTTATTTATTTAAATGATTTACATAATTCACAAGAATCCGGTTCGTAGTACGAAATAATTAGACTTTTGTAAAAAAAAAATTCTTTCAACAGATTTAATTTCTTAATGTGAAATAATAATAATAAAAAAAAATTCAATTATTAGTTTATTTGAACTACATAAAAAAAAAACCTACGATGACTAGGTATTTGTACATGTATAATTTTAGCAAAAAATTCTCAAAAATGCTTTTGAGAACTGGAAAATACTTCAAAAAACTATGAAAAATATCTTAGAAATGCATTTAAAGTTAAGTTTGTCCGAAAATACAAAAAACACTGTATTTAAAACAATCAGCATCGCCTTAAACACGTTTTCTATGTTTTGGAACAGCAGGAAAAAAAAAATGATAATGCATTAAAATCTCAGGCCTTTTAATTATTACACAAATAGAATAATCACAATATTTTGTCGTTGGCCTCTTATTTTTCGGATCACGTAATAGAGATAAACCACTGCTGAGTCATTAGGCACTACCTAGTGTCACGTTACTATCCAAGTCACTACAGTTAAAAGAAACAATATTATTTTTCTTCTAAACTCTGTAGACATTTCACTCGATTAAATAACACTAGTAATGTTTGTCTTGATAAAAAAAATGTAAATAAATAAAAAACAGAGGTGTGGACAATTATTTAACTGTCTTTAGTGTTAATCGACCGTCCTAAGCACGTGTCTGAATTCAAGAAACTTATTATTATTAATACTATCATTTATTCCGTAGTAATAAAATAAACTTGAAGAGTTTGTTCATTTGAACGCGCTAATCTCTTGAACCACCTGTTAGATTTGAAAATTATTTTTGCATTTGATAGCGAGTAAGGTCGTAGGCCATAATATCTTAACATCACGCAACGTATCTTAAGAGGCGAGCAAAAATAAAAATAAAGTAATGAAAGAATTTTAGATAATTATTTCTTTTTGGTTATTATAGTAAAAATACTTGATAGCAACCAATTAGTTTTGTTTATTACTGTAATAATTATTTTCTTTCATTATATATTTACTTCCAACGATTATATAGATATCGGAGTTGGAATCCCATTTCTAATTTACAATAAAACGGACGACGACTACGAACCGTTTTTTTTTACATCGAGACACGATACGAGAGTCCCGACGCCAGACAAAAAAAAAAAAAAAAAAAAAAAAAAAAAAATGTGAACCCCTTGTAGG